>JAJOOB010018504.1:0-50925 GCA_029582485.1 Solanum tarapatanum | reverse complement strand
ACCCCTCGACTCCTCAACCTAGGCTCGGGGAACTATTTTACCCTTCCAAACCCCCCACCAAAGTCAAGAACAAACTCATTAGGCTCTCATTTCACCTACGAGTTTCCGTTAGGCTCTAGCTTGGTCTTACTAGATTTTCGGGTTGTTATAGGCCATGATCTCGCTTAAAGATCCAAAGTTCCAAGCTCTGAAGGAGAAAATCAAGTCGGTGAGAGAAAAGAGCAGTCCGCGTGTCGCCGAACGGTTTTGCGATGCAGTGCTAGCTCGCCCAAAGTTACAAAACTTGAAGATGTTGAAGGCCAAAGCAAAAAGGCGATGGAATTGACCAAAGGGCAGATCACCAAGTGGATCGGTGATCCCGACTTATTGCGCCGAATGGTTCTTCGCAGCACATTTTTGGTGACTATAAATAGATTTTTGAATATTTTGTTTAGTATCAATCAAATTAGTTTCAAGTTTTCATTATCAGTTTTCAAGTTTGGAGCTTAGAACTGAGAGTATTGAGACAATATTTTCCTTAGCATTGAAGATTTAAAGCTTTCCATTTTTGACAAATTGGAAGTGGGTCTTTGAGATTCTTCAACCTTGACTTTTGTAAAGACGAATTAATCTTACTCAGTTGATGGAAACACAATTTGGTAAGGATTTTTATCTTTTTATGATGTCTAGCTAAAACCCCAATTCTTGGGGTGTGATTATCTTATTATGGGTTGATTTAGCTGTTGGGTATTGTTAATTGATAGTTTAAATATTTTTTAAAACTGATTTCATTCAGTAATTGTGGCTTAATCTAAAGGGTTGTAGTTGCAAATGCAACTCTATCATCATGTTTTTGTCTTGCTCGAGAGAGCGATTTTAAAACCAAGATAACTAAATTGATGGTTTGTGGGTATTGGGTTGTCATGGGTTCCGCTCAAGAGAGTCAATCCTAAACCCTCTTCCACATATTCAACTCGAGATAGTGAATGGACTAAACTGTAGGCTGTTCTTAATTGCAGCTTGTTGGTGTTCGAGAGAAACCAACTTGATTCTGGGTAAATTGTTCGAGAGAAAGTTTATCCCCACTAAAGTCTAGCTTATTAACTGATTTACAGCTATTTACTAGCAGTTGTGATTACCCATTTGTCTACCTTATCCTATAATCCAATCACACCCTAAGAACCCGTCTATTTACTTGTTCCTTCGTGTTATTTGTTGTTGTTGTAGTTGATATTTACAATCAAAAGCCCCATGTTATTTGACAGTTGTGTCACCCCTTAACTTGAATGATACATTTATTTGTTAATGTCTTTACCTATGATTGACTTGAACATATTCATGCTTTTCAATTGATTCTCAAATTCATACCACTCCTCGTAGGATTCAACCCCAACTCACTTAGTTGGGTTATATTCATGCTCTCCAGAGTGCCAAGCTCTGAAGGAGAAAATCAAGTGGCGATAGAAAGGATAAGTCGGAATGTCACCTAACGGCTCCGCAATGCAGTGCTAGCTCGCCCAAAGTTATAGAACTTGAAGATGATGAAGGCCAGAGCAAAAAGGTGATGGAATTGACCAAAGGGTGGATCGGCGATCCCGACTTATTGCGCCAAATGGTCCTTCGCAGAATATTTTTGGCGACTATAAATACATTTTTGAATATTTAGTTTAGTGTCTATCAAATTAGTTTCAAGTTTTCATTATCAGTTTGAAGCTTAGAACTGTGAGTATTGAGCCAATATTTTCCTTAGCTTTGAAGATTTCCATTTTTCTGAAATTGGAAATGGGTCTTTGAGATTCTTCAACCTTGACCTTTGTAAAGACAGAATTAATCTTACCCAATTGATGGAAACACAATTTGGTAACTATTTTTATCTTTTTATGATGTCTAGATAAAATCCCAATTCTTAGGGTGTGATTATGTGATTACGGGTTGATTTAGCTGTTAGGTATTGTTAATTGATAGTTTAAATGTTGTTTAAAAGTGCTTTCATTCAGTAATTGTGGGTTAATCTAAAGGGCTGTAGTTGCAAATACAACTCTACCTTCGTGTTTTTGGCTTGCTCGAGAGAGGGGTTTTAAAACCAAGATTACTGAATTGATGGTCTGTGGGTATTGGGTTTTTATGGGATCAGCTCGAGAGAGTGACCTAAACCATCTTCCACACATTTAGCTAGAGAGAGTGAATGGACTAAAGTGTAGGCTGTTCTTAATTGTTGTTTGTTGATGTTCGAGAGAAACAAACTTGATTCAGGATAAATTATTCGAGAGAAGGTTTATCCCCACCAAAGTCTAGCTTATTCACTTATTTACAGCTATTTACTAGTAGTTGCGAATACCCATTTGTGTACTTTAGCCTATAATCCAATCACATCCCAAGAACCCGTGTCTTTACTTGTTCCTTCATGTTATTTGTTGTTGTTGTAGTTGATAATTGCAATCAAAACCGCCCTGTTATTTGACACGTGTGTCACCCCTTAACTTGAATGATATTTTTATTCGTAAATGTCTTTACCTATGATTGACTTGAACATATTCATGCTTTTCAATTGATTCTCAAATACGTACTATTCCATGTGGGATTCGACCCCAACTCACTTAATTGAGTTATATTACTGACTAATGATCTTTGGCACTTAGAATTGGATGAAGTGACCCGATACATGAAATCAATAGCTCATAGTGATGGTTGTCGGTTAGAGAATATCCCAAACTGAGTTTATTTTGTATTTCTACATGCAAACTGAGCTATATTGTATTTTCCAATACATTGATATTTTATCTATTGTTTAAAATGATTTTCTTTACATTTCATTATTGTTATTTCTTTTATATTGAAATGAGTTGAGATTGAGTTGAGGTTGAGTGGAGACGAAGTAAGTTGTTTCTTCAATTCCAGTTCAAGCTTATGTCATGCTTTAGATTTCCCTTGCATGATCATACATTCCATGTACTGAAGTCATATGGCCTGCATCTTTTATGATACATATAGATGTAACCGGGATCATCAACCAGCTCTTCGTTGATCTAGTTGAGTTATAAAGAGTTATTTGGTGAGCCTCCTTGCTTTCGAAGGATCCCTTATTTATCTTTAGTTATTTCAGTTTGTTAGGTTGATCTGGACTCTTGTCCCGACATCCCTCATGGTATTAGAGGCTTCATAGATAGTTTGACAGTAGTAGTACATGAGTCTTGTTCATTTCAGTTGTTATGTTCTAGACTTGAGTTGCCCTTGCGGACAGTTTGAATGCTTCTTTAAAATATTCTGAGTTTATCTATTTGAGACATTGAGTAAAGCTTTACATTTGAGTTCAACTTGTATTGAGTAAGTCTTGCACTGAGTATCGAGCTAGGCCAAGGGTTCGCTTGGGGCCATCAATGGTTCTCGAGTACCGGCCATGTCCAGGGTGTAGGCTCGGGGAGTGACAAACTTGGTATCAGAGCACAGAGTTCATGATTCCTAGGGTGTCAATGAAACAATGTTTGTAGACTCCTAGTTATCTGTGTGAAGTGCACCATATCTATAATTAGGAGGTCGCGATATTTAGGAACTATCTAACTTCTTTCAAACTCTTTTTGTACGATAGAGTTTATCTCTATAAAGTTTCTTTCTAATTCGTGTTTGGGTGTATCTTTTAGATCTTACCTCCACGAAGAGCTGTCTGACGTCATCCCTCTAAGAGAAATGTAGATCCTCAAGATCAAGGGGTCTCCAATGCACCAGAAGTTCAACGCCAAGGAGAGGTCAGTAATGCTGAGTTAAGGGATGCTATGCGAATGTTGAGTCATGTTGTGGCCAGTCAAGATGGTCAACAAAGAGCGGTTTGACAGGATGTGGCTGATACATCCAGAATATGTGTGTTCTAAAGAATAAATCCCCTGACTTCACCAGTTCAAGAGTCACTGATGATCTAGAAAACTTTGTGGAAGATTTGTAGAAAGTGTTCGATGCTATGTATGTTGTTGATGTTGATCGAGTGGAACTAGCTGCATACTAACTGAAGGGTGTTGCTAGAGTATGGTACGACCAATGGAAGAAGAGTATAGTTGAGGGTGCACTAATCGTGAGTTGGTCTCTGTTCATAGAGGCCTTCATGTGGTGATTCTTTCCCCGTGAATTAAGAGAGTCAAAGGTAAGAAAATTCCTCACTCTTAAACAGGAATCTATGAGTGTTCATGAGTACATCCTGAAGTTCACTCAATTCTCCCGCTATGCTCTAGATATTGTTACTGATATGAGGAGCAGGATTATCTTGTTTTTGTCTCGATTTTCTCGTATGTCAAGCAAAGAGGGTAAGCTGCAATGTTAATTGGGGGCATGGTTATAGCAAGACTGATGATCCACGTGTAACAGGTTGAGGAAGATAAGTTGAGGGATAGAGAAGATTTTCGGAACAAGAAGGCTAAGACAACAGGAAATTAGTCCGGGCAGCAGAACAGTAATGCAAACCGGTTATGTTTTCAATAAAAGTCAAATAGACTTACTCCATCGTCTGTTTGTGCACCTGTACCAAGGAATAGAGGTGAGTTTAAGAAATAGAATTCTCTGAACTTCAAAGCTAGACCTACACAGTCTCAAGGTAGTATGGCACAAGGAGGTAATGGGACTTTTGCATGTGTTAAGTGTGGTAGGAAACACCCAGGAGTGTGTCTAAATAGCTCCACTAGTTGCTTCAATTGTGGTCAGAATGGTCACTTCATGAGAGAGTGCCCAAACAATAGACATGGAGGTGATAATGGGGGCAATAGAGCCCAATAAACTTCAACGGCTCCACCAGAAAGAGCATCACCTAGAGGAGCTACTTCAGGGACATATGGAGGAGAAAACTGTTTGTACGCTATCACTAGTCACCAAGAGCAAGAGAATTCGCCAGATGTTGTTACTGGTCTAATCAATGCCTTTACTTTTGATGTTTATGCATTGCTAGATCCAGGTTCGAGTTTATCTTTTGTGACTCCTTATGTTGCTATGAATTTCGATATCCTTCCTAATCAACTTCTTGAGCACTTCAGTTTTTCTACACCGGTTGGTGAGTCGATTCTTGCTGACTGAGTTTATCGTGATTGTACCATTTCTCTCAATGAAAAGGACATCATGGTTGACTTAGTCGAGCTAGACATGGTAGATTTTGATGTTATTTTAGGTATGGACTGGCTTCATGTCTGTTATGCTTCAGTTGATAGTAGAACTCGAGTAGGTAAGTTCAAGTTTCCTAAGGAGCTAGTTATAGAGTGGAGGAGTAGTTCAGCAGAGCCTAAGGGTCATTTTATTTCATACTTTAAGCCGAGAATGTTAGTTTCCAAGGGGTGCATCTATCACTTAGTTCGAGTTAATGACTCTAGTGTTGAGACACAACCTATTCAGTTAGTTCTAGTAGTGTGTGAGTTTCAAGAGGTCTTTCTAGATGATTTTCCCGGAGTCCCTCCTAAGAGAGAAATAGACTTTAGTATAGATACTTTCCCCGATACTCGTCCTATCTCTGTTCTTCCATATAGAATAGCTTCAGCTGAGTTAAAGGAGCATTTCAAAGACCTTCTTGAGAAAGGCTTCATTCGACCTAGTGTCTCACCTTGGGGTGCTCCAGTCATATTTGTGAGGAAGAAAGATGATTCTCTTAGAATATGTATAGATTACCGTCATCTTAGAATATGTATAGATTACCGTCAGTTGAAAAGGGTTACTATCAAGAATAAGTCTCATCTTCCAAGAATTGATGATCGTTTCTATCAACTTCAGGGTGCCACTTACTTTTCCAAGATAGACCTTAGATGAGGCTATCATCAGCTGTGAGTAAGAGAGAGTGATATCCACAGACCACATTCAGGGCCCGATATGGTCATTATGAGTTTCTGGTTATGTCGTTTGGTTTGACTAATGCTCCTCCAACATTTATGGACCTTATGAACCGAGTGTTTAAACCCTATCTTGATATGTTTGTTATTATATTCATTGATGACATCTAATCTATTCGAGGAATGAGGAAGATCATGCTAGTCATCTCAGAATAGTTCTTCAAAAGCTCAAAGATAGAAAGTTGTATGCTAAATTTTCTAAGTGTGAGTTTTGGCTTAAGTCAATGGCGTTCTAAGGCCACATTGTTTTTGGTGATGGGATTCCAGTTAACATTCAAAACATTGATCAGTGCACAACTGATCTAGACCCACATCTACAACAGTTATTAGAAGTTTCTTGGGATTGGCTGGTTATTATAGGAAGTTTGTCAAGGAGTTTTCATCTATTTCATCCCCGTTGACTCAGAAGACTGCAAAGTTTCAATTGTCTGAAGCTTATGAGAAAAGCTTTTAGGAATTGAAAACTAGGTTGACCACTGCCTAGTGTTAACCTTACCACAAGGTATGCAAGGTTTTGTTGTGTATTGTGATGCGTCCATAGTTGGAATGGGTTGTGTATTAATGAAGAATGGCAAGGTTATATTTATGGTGTAAACATAAGATTCACAAGAGCAATTACCCAACCCATGATCTAGAGTTGGTTGTTGTAGTATTCGCTTTGAAAATATGGCGTCACTATATTTATGGTGTTCATATGGATGTGTTCACCGACCACAAGAGTCTTCAGTGTGTGTTTAGTTAGAAAGAGTTTAATCTCAAACAGAGGAGGTGGTTGGAGTTACTAAAGGATTATGGCATGAGAATTCTCTATTACTCAGGTAAGGCTAATGTTGTTGTTGATGCATTGAGCAGGTTGTCTATGGGGACTAGTTCCCATGTTGAGGAAGACAAGAAAGAGTTAACCAAAGATGTGCACAGACTTGCACGATTGGGAGTTCGGTTAATGGATTCCAATGAAGGTGGAGTGGTGATGATGAATGCGGCTGAATCATCACTAGTGTTAGAAGAGAAAGAGAAACAAGACCAAGACCCTATTTTTCTTGAATTGAAGGCAAATGTTCATAAGAAAAAAATGATTGCTTTGAATAGTGGGGGAGATGGTGTATTGAAGTATCAAGGTATATTGTGTATGCCAAGGGTAGATGAACTCCAAGAGAGGACCATGGAGGAAGCTCATAGCTCCAGATATGCTATCCATCCGGGATCCACAAATATGTATCGCGACTTGAGAGAAGTCTATTGGTAGAGTAGTATGAAGAGGGGCATTGCAAATTTCGTTGCTAAGTGTCCGAATTGCCAACAAGTCAAGGTAGAGCACAAAAGGCCCGGTGGTATGGCTCAGAACATAGATCTTCCGGAATGGAAGCGTGAGATGATCAATATGTATTTCATTACTGGCTTACTGCGGTCTCGCAGACAGCATGATTCGATTTGGGTGATTGTAGATGGAATGACTAAATCAGCCCATTTCTTACCGGTAAAGACTACCTTATCAATAAAGGACTATGCTAAGTTATACATTCAAGATGTAGTAAGACTTCACGAAGTTCCGGTATCCATCATGTCATGACCCAGGGTATCCCCTAGATGTAACAAGGCATATAAGATCCCGAGAACGCCTCATACAAGCCACTTAGCATATCATAACATAATCTAATAGAAATGAGCAGAAATTTAAACTTTTCAATACAATCGAAGTCATTATAAAATGAAGCGAAAGTCTAATAAAATTATCTCAAACCATCTAAACATCATGAATAGAATCTTGGGACACATCCCATACAATAGTCCAAAACATAAAAGAAAGACATAAAAGAATGTGGTGATCACATCCTCGAATCCAATGAGGACTCATCAATCTTCACTTCCTTGAGCTACTATGATCCTAGCCACGAGAATGAGTGTCGATGTCGCCAGACCCTACATTTGGTAAGTACTAAATACGATAGCTAGCATAAACATCTTCGTTAGTCAATACAAACCATAAGCGTAATCAATGCACATAAATCAACATGATAATAAGAAAGGAATACATCTCAAGAAACCTTACTCATCCTTAGTCAAGACTTGGGTCATCCGCCTCTAGTCAAACATACCTCATGGAAGGGATATCTAGCAACAATCCAAGTTATTCATTCTTTACCTCATAGTCTCATTATTCATACTTACTTTTAATGACATGGGGATTTGCCTCTTTACCTAGATTATAAAGGATAATGGGTAATCATCTCTTGAATTACTTACTTTTAGATTGCGGGTACTCGCCTACACAATCTTATTATATGATGCAGGTACTCCCCTCCACATCGTTCATCATATAATGCGGGTACTCGCCTCCACATTATTTCATAGGAATCATGGGTACTCGCCTCCATGTCCATTCATCATATAAAGAACTTGGGGACTGACCTCTTGTTCAATTATAAGGAATAGGGAAATTGCCTCATGTCCTTTCATATAAAGGTCAAGGGTAATCACATCTGGCCTCATCAATTAAATAGCCTTTTAATATAGATTCATTTTAGGTGATCAATCCTTTCAACCTATAATCATTCATGCGAGAAAGCCTTTCACACTCATTCATAATTAGCAATTCATGTGGAAAGTATCCCTTCCACAACAATAACATCAATTACTACAAATTCATACCCTAAGATTTACTAGCAAAGCCCTAGGTTTCATGATCATCATCTAAGCTTATTTCACAAGAAATTCTAATCATAATTCATCAATCCTATCAGGATAAATTCAAACCCACAAAGTTTCCCTTCATGTGATCAACCCAATTATATCAATTCTAGGTTAGAATCATGGGATAGGCATGGATATATGTAATTTCATCCTAAACACATGTAATTTTACTTATTATATCATTAAAATCACAATCCACTCAATTTGATCCATAATCAGCATAACCTACAACAATTGAAGAAACCCTAGCTAGAATTGGGGAATTCTTAATCAAATTGGGGGAGTCCTAGGGGATTCCATGGATGGAAGATATCAATGGATGAAGAGCTACCACACCTTAATTATAATGCCCTCAAAATCTTGCAAAATTGGAGACTTGATCTTGACCTATCTGCCTCCTCTTCCTTCTTTTTCAAACTTCTAGAGAGAGAATATTTGAGAGGAGTTTTGGGAATTATTTTGGGATTCGAGAGAATGAGTTGAATGAGCGGTTTTGGGCGTTAAACATACTTATATAGGAATTTTAGACTTAGGCAAAACGACAACACTTTGATTTAATTAAAATCAGAAAAGCCCCAATTGCCCCTAAAAATAACTGCCAGGTGACCACCTACGGTCCTAGTCGACGGACAGTGGTCTGACCCACGACCCATCCTGGTGAACCGTAGTTGGCAAATAGAGATTGGCACTTTCAGAGGATCATCTATGGACTAGACCACAGACCATGGTCTGACCTACAGGCAGTGGATAGCACCTGCAATTTTCCCAAAATTGTTTTATCTCTCGTTTTCAATACAGGGTGTTCCACTAGCCCTCTTAGTTAGCCCTAGTTTAGTCTACTAGATTCCGGGGTGTTACATTATCTCCTCCTTGGGATCATTCATCCTCGAATGAGATTCTAAGCACATTTCTAGACAAAAGACTCAAGACTAGCAGCCTATGATGCATGCAACATATCAAAATTCACACAACTAAGGAGGAAACATCAACTCTAAGTCAAATCTAGTCAATGCCCCTTAAGGAGGTAGGAAATACATCTAACAACCCAATATGCATGAAATTTTCAGATTTCATATATTCAAGGAGGAACTACCTTCTCCATCTCAAAACATGCTTAACACAATCTCATGGAGCTCATATGCAATTCAATCTCAAAAGGCCTATCTAAAACATGCTCATCAACTCATATCATGTAGTCTATAGGCTACTCATACTCAATGCACTACAACTTGAGGAAAATTAATTACACAAACCCATTTTCTTTCAAAACACATGTTTTCATGAACATGCATAACATAAGGAAACTATAACACACATGACTTCAAATCATAAAATAAACAAAGAGGAACATCATTACCTCAAGCTAGAGTAGGAGGGAAGAGATGAGGATATCGGGACTTCATATCAGCCTCGTCCTCCCAAGTAGCATCCTCAACTAAGTGGTTTCTCCACAATACCTTCACGGAAGCAACTTTCTTGTTTCTCAATGTTATAACTTGTCTGTCTAGAATCTCAACCGATACTTCTTCATAAGAGAGATTTCATCAACTCCCAATCCTTCTAGGGGAACTATGGATGTCGGATCTCCAACACACTTCTTAAGCATAGAGACATGGAACACAGGATGCACCATTGCCAAATCATTTGGCAAATCAAGTTCATAGGCAACCTTTCTAAGACGTCTGAAGATTTGATATGGTCCTACATACCGGGGACAAATTTTCCCTTTCTTCCCAAATCTCATCACACCCTTCATGGCAATATTTTCAAATAGACCCAATCATTCACTTCAAACTCTAGGTTTCTCTTTCTAACATCGGCGTAGGACTTTTGTTGTCCTTGGGCTGTTATCAACCTCTCTCTAATGAGTCGGACCTTTTCCATAGCCTTACGAACTAATCGGGTCCAATCAAAGAAACTTCACCCACCTCAAACCATCCTATAGGAGATATACACCTCCTACCATAAAGAGCTACAAAGGGGGCCATACCAATACTAGAATTGTAACTATTATTATAAGCGAACTCTATCAATGGAAAGTCATCATGCCAACTTCCCTTGAAATCGATGACACATGCTCTCAACATATCCTCTAAAGTTTGGATTGTTTCCTCCGCTTGCCCATCGGTTTGTGGTGAAAAGTTGTGCTAAGCTTCAATTTGGTGTCAAGCCCCTTTTGGAATGACTTTCAAAACTGAGAAGTAAATTGAGTACCTCTATTGGATATAATGGGCAATGGAACACCATGCAATCTTAACATTTCCCTCAAATACAACTTGGCATAGTCTTCCACCACATAAGAAACTTTGACGGGAATGAAATGGGTTGACTTCGTCATTCGGTCTACTATAATCCAAATCGAATTATACTGGCACCGCCTACATGGCAACCCTAGTATAAAGTTCATATTCACATCTTCCCACTTCCAAGTAGGAATGTTGATGTCTTGGGATAAACCTCCCGGTTTCTCATGCTCAATCTTAACTTGTTGGCAATTCGGACACTTTGCCACAAATCCTGCAGTATCCTTCTTCATCCCATTCCACCAATAGATCTCCCACAAATTACGGTACATCTTAGTGGCTCTCGGGTGAATGGAATACTGAGAACTTTGGGCTTCAGCCAAAATTTATTCCCTTAGCTCATCAACATTTGGAACACATAATCGACATTTGTATCTAAGTACTCCATCTCCCCCTTGAGAGAAAGCCTAAACAAACTTCTTGAGTACCGCTTCTTTCAATTCCACAAAAATTGGATCTAAAAACTATTTAGCTTTCACATCACTTACAAAAGATGATTTGGAACCATTATGGACCATGATACCACCCTTGGCAGATTCTATCAATCGAACACCCAATCGGGCCAATCTATGCACATCTCGTGCCAAACTCTTTTCTATCATCTTCCACATGAGCACCACTACCAATAGACAACCTATTAAGAGCATCCTCTACTACGTTTGCCTTTCCAGGGTGATAAAGGACACTCATGTCATAATCCTTCAAGAACTCAAGCCACCTTCTTTGGTGAAGATTCAAGTCCTTTTGACTAAACACATATTGTAGGCTTTTGTGGTCGCTGAACACATCTACATGCACCATATAAAAATAATGCCTCCATATTTTTAAGGCAAAAACCACCGCCGCTAATTCAAGATCATGGGTCATATAATTATTATCAGGGACCTTAAGTTGCCTTAAAGCATAGGCTATTACCTTTACGTTTTGCATAAGCACACATCCCAACCCAATTCAGAAGGCATCACAATATACCCTTAAAACCATCCATACCTTCTGTTAAGGTGAAAACTAGAGCGGAGGTAAGCCTATATTTCAACTATTGAAAATTGTTTTTACATGATTCAGACCATATAAACTCAGGCCTCTTTTGAGTGAAATTCATCAATGGAGAGGAAATAGAAGAAAACCCCTCAACAAATCATTGATAATAACCGTCCAAACCAAAGAAACTTCTAATGTCCGAATGAGATAGAGGTCTAGGAAAACTCTTCACCGCATCCGTTTTCTTAGGATCTACTTCTATAGCCTTGCTTGACACAATATGACCAAGGAAAGCTACCGATCTTAGCCAAAATTCACATTTTCTGAACTTTGCAAAATGTTGTTGTTCCTTAAGGATTTGCAATACGATCCTCAAATGATCCATATGCTCATTGTAACTTCTTAAATATATCAAAATATCATCGATGAACACAATCACAAACATATCAAGGTATTGCCTAAATACATTATTCATCAAGTACATAAGCACCGCAAGAGCGTTAGTCAACCCAAATGACATTACCAACAACTCATTGTGACCATATCGGGTTCTAAAAGCCATTTTTTGAATATCCTCCTCCTTCATCCTCAATTGGTGATAACCCGATCAGAGATCAATTTTAGAGAAATAACTTGCCTCTCGAAATTGGTCAAACAAACCATCAATCCTTGGAACATGATACTTGTTCTTAATGGTCACCTTGTTCAACTGTCGATAATCGATCACATTCGGAGGGAACCATCCTTTTTCTTAACAAACAACACCGAAGCACCGCATGGTGAGATGTTTGGTCGGATAAAGAGTTTGTCTAATAAATCTTCCAACTGTTCCTTCAACTCCTTAAGTTCCATCGGAGCTATTCTATAAGGAGGAATATAGATAGGTTGCATATCCAGAAGAAGGTTAATAACGAAATCTATTTCCCTTTTGGGAGGAATACCAGGTGGATCATCAAGGAACACTTCCGAAAACTCTTTTACAATAGGGACCGACTCAACAGAAGGAGTTTCGGAATCTACATCCCTCACCCTCACTAGATGGTACAAGAAACCCTTAGATATCATCTTTCTAGCTTTAAGACAAGAAATAACCCAACTCTTAGGCATGGAATCCCCCCCCCCCCCTCCACTCTAGGATGGGCTCATTTGGGAATTGGAACTTAACCACTCTAATTCTACAATCAATGGAAGCATAGCATGAATGCAATTAATCCATACCTAGAATGACATCGAAGTGTAACATGTCAAGTTCTACCAAGTCAACAAGAGTAACTCAATGGGATAAGGAGACGGGACACCTTCTATATACTCTTTATACCAACACAGAATCACCATCAGGGGTAGAAACAGAAAAAGGGTCTAACAACATATCGTGGAGCATATTAAACCCCATAGCCACATAAGGATTCATAAAGGACAAAGTAGCACTGGGATAAAGCAGAGCATTCACATTAATTTTAAAATCTTTTAACATACCGGTCACCACATTAGGGGTGTTTTCTTGATCACCTCTAGTCTAGAGAGTATAAAATCTATTTTTCTTAGGAGCACTAGCACCCGAACCGCTTGGACCGGATGAGGGGTTAGGTTGAGTCCTACGGCGAGTATATACTTTGTTCTTAGAAACCAAAGGACAGTCCCTTATCTTGTGACCCGTCTTGCCACACCCAAAGCAAGCATTGGAGCCTGCTAGACACTTACCCTCATGATTTCCCCCACATTTGGCACAAGTAGGCATTGAGGACTTACTACCATATCCTTGGGGTTTAGGGTTAGACACCTTTTCATTGTTAGGCCTTGGAGGAGCATTTAAAGAACCTTTCCCGAAGAACCTTTGCTGAAACCTTGAACGACCTTGTCCACCGAAACTAGAATGTGAGAAGTTACCATCATCCGTTCTTGCCCTCTTTGCTTCCCTAGATATTTCCTTAAGCTTTTCTTACTCAATTTGTTGGGCATGCACCATAAGGCGAGAAATTTTTATATCATGAACAAGCATAGTAGTGCGGCATTTTTTGACAAAAAAGTCAGACACTTCTGACACAAACTTACTCATCTTGGTACTACGATCCACCACAATAGAAGTATCATACTTAGATAGTTGGGTGAACCTCAATGCGTATTCCCTCACACTCAGATTTCCCTAGCGAAGCTTCTTTAACTCAAGTACCTTAGCCCCTATCATCTCTAAGGGGAATAACCTATCAAGAAAAACACTTTTGAACCTCTCCCACTCTATGGGACACGTTCTTTCAAGACTTGCATGTTTCCACTGTTTAAACCAAATCTGAGCAACCTCTTTGAGTTGATAAGCGGATTACTCCGATTTCTCTACCAGTGTCACCCCCTTAATAGCAAGTATCTTATAGATATCATCGATAAATTCTTGAGGGTCTTTCTCATCTTTGGAGCCATAAAATTCTGGAGGGTTCAGCCTTGTAAATTCCCTCACACTTTCCGCTACCACACTCACTTAGGATTCACGGGAGCTACCACCTCTCTATTGGCTTGGGCCATCACGGCTTGAGCGAACACTTGGATTGCCGACCTAAACTTCACATTGGTTACATTCTCAGCCAAGGGAACAATCAGAACTTAGGAAGGAACTTCTTGACCCATATTGTCTCCCTCCATACTTCTAGAATTAGCTATTCTAGTAGTCATATCCCGAAAACCATCGGGTAAGGGTTAGGAGAAAGACTTTATAGAGTTAAACTCCATGGCACGACTTAGAGAAATGAAGAAGTGAATTTTCCTAAACATCCAGTAGCCTCTCATTCATAAATGTGGCACGCTTCACACTTACGAACAAGACTCTACTTGATGTGGTTTGAGACATCCTAGAACCATTTTAAACATCATGCTCTAATACCAAGTTTGTCACGACCCAGGGGTACCCCCTAGATGTAACAAGGCTTATTAGACACTGAGAGGCCTCATACGCCAATTAGCATATCATAACATAAAGTAATAGAAATGAGCAGAAATTTAGAACTTTTTAATACAATCAAAATCTTTATAAAACTAAGAAGAAGTCTAATAACATTCTCTCAAACCATCAAAATATCATGAATAAAATATTAATACACAGCCTATACAATAGACCAAAACATAATGAAAGAGATAAAAGAAAGTGGTGATCACATCCTCGAATCTAATGAGGACTCGCTAATCTTCACTTTCTTTAGCTACTTTGATCCTAGCCACTAGAATGAGTGTGGATATCACCAGACCCTACATTTTATAAGAATATAGGCAAAGTATGTGGTAATACAATAAAGTTGCCACGACCCGATCCTACACCCTGGATGTGGATGGCACTTGAGAACCATAGATGGTCCCCTAGCGAACCCTCATCCTAACTGCTACAAGAGGAAGACTAACTCAAGCATACATAGCTTAAAAACTGAATAAAAATCATGAAACTCAATTACAAAGCTTTAACTCAAATGAATAATTCTGAATAAAATAATGTATTCAACTCGCCATAAAACAGGCAACTTAAGTCTTTAAAACATTTAACAAAATAAATGAACAGACTTCTGAAATTCTAATGCTTATCTATGAAGCCTCTAAATGAAAAAGATGGAAGTCGGGACAAGACCCATGACATCCTGAAAAAACTGAAAGTAAATGGAATCCTCTGACAGCAAGAAGGCTCACCATAGCTAACTCGAACTCCCTGTGGTATCAACCAAGCTCGTGTTGATGATCCTAAATATATGTATCTTCATCATGAGACGATGCAAGCCAATGGCTCAGTACATGGAATGTACGAGCATGTAAGGAGAATTTTAAAGCATAAACGTAAGCTTGAACTGGTGGAATAGAAACATAATTACCTTTTCTCAACTCAACTCAACTTAAAAAACATAGTTCAACTCAATGATAATATATTCAACTCAGTGAAATAAGGCTCAACTCAATAATAAGATACTCGACTCTGGGCACTCAACTCTTGATACTCAACTCTGGATACTCAACTCAATATAAAGAATCAATAAAAGATGCAATATATGGAAAGCTCTTAAAATAGTATTTAGCAACTCAATTTGTTAGAACATGCAATGTAACTCTGTTTGTATAGAAGAATACAAAATAAACTCTGTGTATATAAGAATACAAAATATTTTTGTGTATATAAAAATATAATATATATCTGTGGGAGTTTCTCTAACCAACAACCATCTCTATGAGCTTAAGTGATGGTACAACATTTTGCTTCACGCTACAAGGCCGTTCTATACCTTGCCGGGTGTATACAACCTAACTCACTAGGTGGATCCACTAGTCTATGCTAAAAAACACTAAGGAATCATCTAAAAAGTATGACCCTTTTCTACCAACATTTGCTATATGGTTTATGGGGGCTGTGAGTTGTCTGAACTCTCCCCCATATCGGTGCTCAGTACTACTCCCAAAATATAACTAGCTCATATGTTTAAAAACATAACTCTTTCTATGATTTGAGATAATTGCTCAAAAACTAGCCCAAAGGCTCTCCTGGAAATCATTGTTTACTCTCTTGATTAAATGTGAAAACATTTACTCTTTACTAAAAACTATCTGAAAGGCTCTTTTGGAAATCGGTGTTTCCTTTCTGTATTAAATGTGAAAACATTTACTCTTTGGAAATACATAGTCCCCATATATTCTTTAGAAGAAATGAACTTCACTCTTTAGTGAACTCAAAACTCAAGTCTTAAAACAGGTTTAAAACATTCGTAAAAGACTTCTTAAAATAGGGTTCATGCTGAATTATGGACGTGCACGATTCAATTCAAGGTTTTCAATAACCATAGATAGAACTCAATACATGGAACTCAAGAACTTCAATGATACTACTCATTTCAAGAATGCTCAACGCAGAGGGTTCATGCGGAATTATGAGCGTGAAAAAGTCAACTCAAGGATTTCATGGGTAACATCAAATAGTCCCATGATTAGGAATATATTCTCAAAAGGGATTAAGAACTCAATACTCAAGAGTTAGAACTTGAAGATACTACTCCTCTCAAAGATACTCAATTTATGGAGTTAATGTAGAATTTATGAGCATGAAGGAATCAACTCAAGGGTCTACATAATTACATGGAACTCGTGTATACGTGTCTTCTCATTCTTATACTTACTTCCTCAAAACTTAGCTCAAATCGATAGTTGATCTCAAAGGATTCACAATTGAACTCCAAGATTTTCTTCAACTCTACTCTTAACTATTTCTAGAATTTGAATTATGAATTCAAGATTTAAGATTTCGTGATATGAAGGATCTCAATAATAATATAGCAATTTGATAATTAGGAATAGAACTTTTAAAAGAAACATGAACTCAAGAACTCAAAATCAACTTATCTCAAGAATACTCAAATCTAGGGGAAAGTATCCTAGATTACTCTTTTACTGATTTGAAAGTAGATGTAGGGCGTGAGGACGAACTATTCCAACACTATGATAGCCTTACATACCTTGAAGAACAAGGTTCTTGAATAATATTGAAGAATCTTGAAGAAAAACTTGATTAAAAGCCTTGAAACCCTAGCTTGAAGGTAAACGATCAAGAAAACCTTTCTTATGATTCTTGAATTAGTTTCTTGAAATCTCTATAGCCAAGAATTATGATTTTCATTAGTGATTCATAATTGTATGGAGGATTTTGAGTTGAAAAAAATGGAATTCTTGGAGAAAGACTTACCTTGAAGAATAATCTTGACAAAGATTGAAAGACTCTAGAATGGAGTCTTCGATTTTGATTTTTACTTGCGGTTTTTGCCCTAGGGTTTGAGAGAGAAGAGAATGATAGAATAAAAGATGAAAATCTGATTGTTTTTAGCCTTTTATTAGTCAAGAAATTTGTTTAGGGTTTTCTTGGAGGTAAAATAACAAAAACAACTTTTTTTAATGTTTTCCCATCGGCTAATTCGTAACAGCACTGTATAGGTTACTAAAATCGACATAACTGTTTACTTAGAAATTTGATTGACGTGAAATTGGTGACGTTGGAAAGTAGATTAAAATACCTTAAATTGGATAGGTTATGGATCAAGTAAATCTTTATATTCTAATAGATATGGTCATTCGAAGATGACCCAAGTAGAATCTTACATCAAAACTTAATCGATAAGGAAACTTCAAGAACACTTATCAAGAACTCATTAAGAAATTAAATTGCTCAATATTTATGGATAGATCCGCAAAAGTAACTCATGATTGGTGTGTGGGTGAACGAACGCAATACTATGGAAGCTTACATACCTCTTAGCAATTAAATCCATGGCAAAAATCCGTAACAAAACTGAAGAACCTCAACGAACGCTTTGATCCTCTCCTCTTTCCTCCTCTTTTCTTTTCTTTTCTCTTCTTGAACTCTCAAATAAAACCCTAGGCGTATATTAGGATTATAAAACTGAACCTAATAGGATTAGACCCTTAAAACCTTACTAAAAACGAATTAAATCTGATTGAATAAGGAAAAGACCAAAACACCCCTTACTATTTTCGGGTAACTTTCCTTATTTGGACTGCCCGACTTCAAATGGGCATATCTCCCTCATACGAGCTTGAAATTTAGCAAACTTGGTGGCGTTGGAAAGATAATTAAATGAATTTTTTTTAACTATATTTTTTCCCACCTAAAACATCAGGTACAGAGAGTTATGCTCATTTAAAGTTGACATAAAACTCATAACTTAGGCATAACTTGCAAAATATCAGATTTTGCTATTTCCAATTTAGTTCTTTTCGGAACTCAAATTGCTACACATAGTGAACTGACCTTAATACTTAAGAAATTTTAAATTCCTTGGTAAAAACTTACTCACTACGAAGGATGGTACAAGTCTTAGCTCAAAAATTCTCCGGGGTGTTACATAAGTAGTAAATATGATAGCTAACATAAACAACATAAACATCATGGTTAGTCAATACAAACCATAAGCATAATCAAGACTCATAAATCAACATCATAATAAGAAATAAATACTTCTCAAGCAAACTTACTCTTCCTTAGTCAAGACTTCGGTCATCCACTTCTAGTAAAGCTTACCTCATGGAAGGCATCTCTAGCAACAATCCAAGTTATTCATTCTTTACCTCATAGTCTCATAGTTGATACTTACTTTTAAATACATGAGGATTCACCTATTTGCCTAGATTATAAAGGCTAATGGGTAATAGTCTCTTGCGTTACTTACTTTTAGATTGCAGGTACTCGCCTCCACAATCACATCATATGATGGGGCTACTTGCCTCCACATCATTCATCATATAATGCAGGTACTCACCTACACTTTATTTAATTGGAAACATGGGTACTCGTCTCCATGTCCATTCATCAAAATAATAGCATGGGGACTCACCTCTTGTTCAATTCTAAGGAATAGGGGAATCGCCTCATAACCTTTCATATGGAGGTCAACGGTAATCACCTCTAGCCTACTTACATAGTCTTTTAGTCTAGATTCAGTTTAGGTGAGCAATCCTTTTAACCTATAATCATTCATGTGAGAAATCCTTTTAACCTATAATCATTCATGTGAGAAATCCTTTTACACTCATTCATTCATAATTAGCAATTCATGTGGGAAGTATCCCTTCAACAACAATAACATCAATTTATAACAATTCATACCCTAAGATTTACTTTCAAAGCTCTAGGTTTCATGATCATTATCTAACCTTCATTCTCAAGCAATTATAATCATAATTCATCAATCCTATAAGGATACAGCTAAACCCACAAAGTTTCCATTCATGGCATCAACCTAATTATATCAATTCTAGGGTAGAATCATGGGATAGGTATGCATACATGTAAGTTCATCCTAAAAACATGTAATTATAGTTATTCTATCATCAACAATCACAATCGACTCAATTGGATCCATAATCATCATACCCAAAATAATTGAAAAAACCCTAAATAGATTTGGGGAATTCTTCATCAAATTGGGGGAATCCTAGGGGACTCCAAGGATGGAACATGTGCATGGATGAACAGATATCATACCTTGATTATAATACCCTCAAAATCTTGCAAAATTGGAGACTTGATCTTCACCTAGCTTCCTCTTCACCCTTCTTCTTCCAACTTCTAGAGAGAGAATATTTCAGAGGAGTTTTGGGAATTCTTTTATCATCTGAGAGAATGAGTTGACTGAGGGGTTTTGGGGGTTAAAAATTCTTATATAAGGGTTTTAGAGTTAGGCAAAATGACACCACTTTGATTTAATTAAAATCGGAAAAGACCCAATTACCCCTAAAAATAACTGCTAGCAAGGTGATCACCTACGGCTCCACTCGACAGAGCGTGGTGTGAACCATGGCCCGTCCTGGTGAGCTCTGGTTGGCCACTAGAGACTCTCACTTTCAGGGGCTCATCCACGGACCGTGGTCTGACCTACGGTCCATAGGTCAGGCCGTGAATGGCACAAACTATTTTCCCAAAATTGTTTTATCTCCCCTTTTCGGATACAGGGTGTTCCACTGGACCTCTCACTTAGACCTAGTTTAGTCTACTATATTTCGGGGTATTATACATCATTTCAGAGAGAGCTGCACAATTCACAACACAATTCTAGAAGTCTTTTCAGAAAGGTTTGGGTTCGTAGGTAAATTTGAGTACCGCTTTTCATCCTCAGACTGATGGTCAGACAGAGCATACTGTTCATAATTTAGAGGATATGTTAAGGGCTTTATGATCGATTTCAAGGGTAATTGGGATGATCAGTTACCTGACATTGAGATTTCTTACAATAACAATTCTCACTCTAGCATCCACATGGATCCCTATAAGGCTCTTTATGGGAGAAGATGTAGATCTCCTATTGGATAGTTTGAGGTTGGTAAAGCTGGGTTGATAGGACTAAACTTAGTTCATCAAGCTATACAGAAAGTGAAGATTATTCAAGAGAGGTATAAAATAGCTCAGAGTCATCAGAAATCATATACTGATGTTAGGATAAGAGACTTAGAGTTTGAGGTAGATGATTGGGTTTACCTGAAGGTGTCTCCCATGAATGGTGTTATGAGGTTTTGTAAGAAGAGGAAATTTAGTCCCCGGTATATTGTTCCTTACAGGATATCCAAGAGGATTGGCAAGGTAGCTTATGAGTTGGAGCTACCGTCAGAGTTAGTAGCAGTTCATCCGGTATTTTACATTTCAATATTAAAGAAGTATATGGACGATCCTTCACTTATAATACCTACTAAAGATATTGGTATTAAGGACAACCTATCTTATGAGGAGATTCCTATTGAGATACTTGATCGCCAGGTTCGCAAGTTGAGGACCAAAGAGGTTGCATTAGTCATGGTTTTATGGGGGAATCAGTTTGGTGAGGAAGCTACTTGGGAGGCTGAGGAGGATATGAAAAAGAGATACCCACATCACTTTCCTTCCGGAGAAACTCCAGACCAAGGTAATGACTTTTTTGTAAAAACACTCTTTTGATTGATATGTCATTTTGTGTTAATTGCATGTTGGGTGTATGAGCTTGGTGTTAGATGTTACCACCCTTAGTCTACTTCGAGTAATCTCATTTGAGGATGGAAATTTTCAAGGGGGATATATTTTAACACCTCGGTATATTTGAAAGAGCTAAATTTAGAAAGAACTAATTTGGAGAGAACCAAATCTGAAATTTTACAAGTTATGCTTAAGTTGTAAATTTTGGGTCAACTTCAAACGACCATAACATTCAGTACAGGATGAGTTAGGTGACTCATAAAGTAACAAATGAAAGATCATTGAATCCTCTTTCCAACCCACCAAGTTTGATAAATTTTGAGCTTGTATGAGAGACATATGCCCATTTGAAGTTGGCATGTCTAGTTAAGGAAAGTTACCCGAATTAGTGAGGGGTATTTTGGTCTTTTCCTTACCCTATCAAGTTAAAACGAATTTATTAATAATTTGGGGTAAAATCTGATTTGGGTCAATTTTACAAATCCTAAATTACGCTTAGGGTTTTCAGAGGAGTTCAAGAAGAGGAAAATAGGAGAAAAGGAAGAACGATCAAGATCTCTTGCAAATCGGGGAATTTTTTTTGCCAAATCGAGGTATGTAAGTTTCCATAGTGATGGGTTCGTTCACCCACATGCCAATCATGATTTATATTATCGAATTCATCCTTCAATATTGAGAAAATTAAGTTATTGATGAGTATTCTTGATTTCACGTCGAGCCTACACCTTGGACACGGCTGGCACTCGAGAACCATTGATGGGCCCAAGAGAACCCTTGTTCTTGCTCAACTCTCAACGAAAGACTTACTCTACATAAGATAAACTCAAAAGATAAACTTTACTCAACTGTCTCACAATAGAAATTCAAAATATTTTAGAAATAAAACATCCACTAGCCAGAGAGGCAACTCATGTCTATAACATGAACAACTGAAAATGAACAGACTCATGAACTACTGTCTATCTATCTATGAAGCCTCTATTAACAGAGATAGACGTCGGAAAAAGACCCACGACATCCTAATAACAAAATTAAAATGATAAAACTTAAATGAGGGATCCTCCAGAAGTAAGGAAGCTCACAAAACAACTCTGGAACTCAACTAGATCAACATAGTGCTGGTTGATGATCCTTGTTACCTGTATCTGCATCATGAAAGATGCAAGTCAAAGGGCGTCAGCACATGGAATGTACGAGCATTCAAGGGGAAATCTGAAACATGACATAAACTTGGATTGGAACTAAAGAAACAACTTACCTTGTCTCAACTCATCTCAATCTCAACTCATTTCAATATAAAGCAATAACAATAATGCGATATAAAGAAAAAAATTTAAAACAGTAGATAACAACTCAATGTATTTGAAAATACAATATAACTCAGTATGTATGTAAAAGTGCAAAATAAACTTTGTTTAGGAGATTCTCTAATCGACAACCATCACTATGAGCTATGTGATGATACAAGGTCTCGCCCATACTCCAAGATTTGTGCGATACCTTACCGTCGTATAGAACTCCTAAACGAAGTGGATCCACTAAGCTATGCTTAAAAATCAATAAGGAATCATCTAAAAAGTATGACCCATTCTACCCACGTTGGCTACATGGTTTTTGGGGGCTGTTAGTTGTTTGAACTCTTCCCTATATCGGTCCTCAATACTACTCCTAAAATATAAATTAGCTCATATGTTTTAAATATAATATTTCCTTATCCTCAAATTTGAGATTATTATTATTAAAAAAGTTTCTCTTAAAGTAGAAAGTACTCAAAATCCTCATGAACTCCTTTGGAAATTGATGTTTCCCCTCATTTGAAATGTAAAAATATTTACTCTTGGGAATACTTAGTTCCAATATATTCATTTTGAAAAATGAAATCAACTCTCCTCATCCTCAAACTCAAGTACTCAAGTCTTAAAAAAAGTTCAAGAGATTGTAAAAGACTTCTCAAAAAGACACGAAAGAACTCTCAAGACTTTACTATTAAATCTACCTTGAATTTGAACTATTGATTCAAGGATTATGATTCATGTTATGAATGATATCTTGATGTTAGATGTAGTTTAGAGTGTTGATATTAAGTAGAAAATATAGGTACGATTCAAAGGACCTCAAACGAAAGAAGGTCGTAAAAGTAGGGGACCTGGCGACCCTGGCGCACCGAGTGGTGTGGGGCGCCAGCCCCTAAACTACAGAAGGTTGTTTGTGGCATAGTGTGTGGCATAGGGTGTCATTCCCCAATCTACAGACACTTACTTGGGGCGAACGGAGTGGCGCATCGCCCCACTCCCTTTCCAGAAATTTAACAAATTTTCTAGCTTTGTTTCATTTATAACTCCTCTAGAATCGAATAATTCCCCTCAAACTCTTATGGATTCATAGCCTCAACATAAATACATTTAAATAGACTCTGATTTACTCGGGATCAACACCCAAAAACAAGATCCTTATCGCAGGAATTCAACGAAACCTCATACTTAAAGAATAGATCACAAAGTTCAAGAAAATCATCAAGAACTCAAATTTATCAATATTTATGCATGGATTCTAATATGTAAATCTTGATTGGAATGTGGATGAATGAACCCAACACTATGAAAGCTTACATAACTCGATTTGACGAAATCCTCGATAAATCTCCCGAATCTTGACGAACGCCTTGAACTTTTCTCTTTTTCTCCTCTTATTGAACTCCTCTCAAAACCCTAAGCATAGTTTAGGATTTTTAAAACTGACCAAAATCATATATGACCCCAAAAAATTACTAAAAAATGTTTTAAGATGATGGGATAAGGAAGAGACAAAAATACCCCTAATTAATTCAGGTAACTTTCCTTAACTGGATAGGCCGACTTCAAACGGGCATAACTCCCTGATAAATTCTCAAAATTTAGCAAAATTTGTGGCGTTGGAAAGAGGATTTAAAGACCTTTCATTTGATATATTATGGGCCACCTAAATCATTGTGTACTGAAAGTTATAGTTGTTTAAAGTTGACCAAAAACTCACAACTCAACCATAGCTTGTAAAATTTCAGATTTGGATATTTCCAAATTAGTTCTTTCTATATTTAACCCCTTCTAAGGTGGGATGTTGCAATATCTCCCCCTTGAGAATATTCATCCTCTAATGAGATTACTCTAAGTAGACTAAGGGTGGTAACATCTAACACACATAGTTCAAACACCCAACATGTATATTACACAACAATCAACTTAAAAAGTACCAAGAAAAGGATTAGTACCTTGATTGGGAATTTCTCCGGGGTCAAAGAGATGTGGGTATCTCTTCTTCATATCCTCCTCAGCCTCCAAAGTAGCTTCCTCAACAAACTAATTCCTCCATAATACCTTGCCTGATTCAACCTCCTTGGTTCTTAACTTGCGAACCTGACGATCCAGAATCAGAACGGGAATCTCCTCATAAGATAGACTATCCTAAATACCAATATCTTCAGTAGGTATGATAAGTGAATGATCGCCCATACACTTCTTCAACATTGAAATGTGAAATATCGGATGGACTGCTGCTAACTCTGGCGGTAGCTCAAACTCATAAGTTACATTGCAAATCCTCTTGGATATCCTGTAAGAACCAATACTAAGATTCCCCTTCTTACCAAACCTCATAATACCATTCATGGGTGACACCATCAAGTAAACCCAATCATCTACCTCAAACTCTAAGTTTCTTCTCCTAACATCAGTATAGAATTTCTGACGACTCTGCGCTGTTTTCAACCATTCTTGAATAGTCTTCACTTTCTCCATAGCTTGATGAACCAAGTCTAGTCCTATCAATCCATCCCCACTAATCTCAAACCATCGAATAGGAGATCTACATTTTCTCCCATAAAGAGACTCATATGTAGCTATCTGGATGCTAGAGTGATAACTGTTATTGTAAGCAAATTCTATGAGAGGTAGGTGATCATCCCAATTATTCTTGAAATCAATCACACATGCCCTAAACATATCCTCTAAACTCTGAATCATAAGCTCTGCTTGACCATCAGTCTGAGGATGAAAAGCAGTACTGAAGTTCACCTTCAAACCCAAACCCTTCTGGAAAGACGTCCAAAATTGTGGGGTGAGTTGTGCACCTCTAACTGAAATAATGGTCACTAGAACTCCATGAAGTCTGACTACCTCTTGAATATATAACTTAGCATAATATTTTGCTAAAAAAATGGTCTTTACCGGTTAGAAATGGGCTGATTTGGTCATTCAATCAACAATCACCCAAATCGAATCATGATGCCTGGGAGATTGCGGCAACCCCATATTGATCATCTCCTACTTCCATTCCGGAAGATCTATGTTCTGAGTCATACCATCGGGCCTCTGGTGCTCTACCTTGACTTGATGGATATTCGGGAACTTAGCAATGAACTCTGCAATACACCTTTTCATACTATTCCACCAATAGACTTCTCTTAAGTCACGATACATCTTTGTAGAACCCGGATGGATAGAGTATCTAAAGCTATGAGCTTCCTCCATGATCCTCTATTAAAGTTCATCCACCCTTGGTACACACAATCATCCTTGATACCTTAATACACCATCTCCCCCTTGTTGAAAAGCCATCACTTTTCGCTTATGAAATTCACATTCAATTCAAGAAAAATAGGTTCTTGGTCTTCTTTCTCTTTCACTTCGGACACTAGAAATGATTCAGACCCATTCATCACCACTACTCCACCTTCATTGGAATCCATTAACCAGACTCACAATTGTTCAAGTCTGTGCACATCAATGGCTAGTTCTTTCTTGTCTTCCTCAACATGGACCGTACTACCTACAGATAACATGCTCAAAGAATCAACAACAACATTAGCCTTAACTAGGTGATAGAGAATACTCATGTCATAATCCTTGAGTAACTCCAACCATCTCCTTTTCCTGAGATTACACTTTTTCTGACTGAACACATACTGAAGACTCTTGTGATCAATGAACACATCTACATGAACACCATAAAGATCGTGACGCCATATTTTCAAAGCGAATACTACAGTAGCCAATTTTATATCATGGGTTGGGTAATTCCTCTATTGAATCTTAAGCTGTCTGGAAGAATAAGATATAGTCTTGCCATTTTGCATCAATACACAAGCCAATCCAACTCTGGACGCTTCACAATATACCACAAAACCTTATGTACCTTCTGGTAAGATCAATACTGGGGTAGTAGCCAACCTAGTTTTCAATTCCTGAAAGCTTTTTACACAAGCTTCACACTATTGATACTTTGTTGTCTTCTGAGTCAACTTTGTCAACAGGGATGGAATAGATGAGAACCCCTTAACAAACCTCCTATAATAGCCAACCAATCCCAAGAAACTCCTAATATTAGTTCGAGATATGGGTCTAGGTTAGTTCTGAACTGCCTCAATTTTTTGAGTGTCAACTCAAATTCCATCAACACAAAATATATGGCCTAACAATGCCACAGACTAAAGCCAAAATTCACATTTAGAAAATTTGGCATACAACTCTCTATCCTTAAGAGTTTGAAGAACTACTCTAAGATGACTAGCATGATCTTCCTCATTCCTCAAATAGATTAGAATGTCATCAATGAATACGAAAAAAAACATATCTAGATATTGTTTAAACACTCTATTAATAAGGTCCTTGAATCCTACAAGAGCATTAGTCAAAGAAAATGACATGATCAGAAACTCATAACGACCATAACAATTCCTGAAAGTTATCTTTGGGATATCACTTTCTGTTACTCTCAACTGATGATAGCCAGATCTAAGATGTATTTGAGAAAAATAAGTGTCATACTGAAGCTGAACGAAAAGATCATCTATTCTGGGAAGAAGATACTTATTCGTAATAGTAACCTTGTTCAACTGACGGTAATCTATACATATTATAAGAGAACCATCTTTTTTCCTCACGAATAAGACTGGAGCACCGTAAGATGAGACATGTGGTCAAATGAAGCCTTTCTCAAGAAGGTCTTTCAACTACTCTTTTAAATCATTTAACTTAGTTGGAGCCATTCTATAGGGTGGAATAGAGATAGGACGAGTAATGGGAATAATATCTATACCAAAGTCTATTTCTCTCTTAGGAGGGAATACGAAAAGATCATCTAGAAAGACCTCTGGAAACTCACTCACAATTGGAACTGACTGAATAAGTGGTGTCTCAATACTAGAGTCATTAACTTGGACTAGGTGATAGATGCACCCCTTGGAAACTAACTTTCTCGCCTCAAGGTACAAAATAAAATGTCCCTTAGGCACTACTGAACTACTCCTCCACTCAATAACTGGCCTCATTAAGAAGCTCGAACTTAACTACTCGAGTTCTACAATAAACTGAGGAACAACATTTATGAAACCAGTCCATACCTAGAATAACATCAAAATATACCATGTATAACTTGACTAAGTTAGCCATGGTGTCCTTGTGATTGACATAAATGACAAAATCACGATGCACTCTCTCAGTTAGAATAAACTCACCAACAGGTGTAGAAATACTGAAGGGTTCAAATACTGAAGGGCTCAAGTAGTTTCTGATGAAGGATATCAAAATTCATAGCAACATAAGGAGTCACCAAATATAGACTCGCACATGGATCTAGCTATGCATATACATTAAAAGTAAAGACTTTAATCATAACAGTGATAAAATCAGGTGAATTCTCTTTCTCTTGGCAACTGGTAATAGCATACAAACGGTTTGCTCTTCTGCCTGTCCCTTAAGTATCTCCTCTAGCTGCAGCTCTATATGGAGGAGCCATGGAAGACAATTGGGCTCTATTTCCCCCATTACCACCTCCTTGCATGTTCTTTGGGCACTCTCTCATGAAGTGACCATTCTGACCACATTTGAAACAAACAGTGGAGTCATAACGATACACTCATGAGTGGTTCCTACCAAACTTAGCACATGCAAGAGTCCCATTACCTCCTTGTGCCACACTACCTTGAGATTGTGCAGGTCTAGCTCTGAATAGCTCTGAACTTCTAAGAATTATGATTCTTAAAGTCACCTCTATTCCTTGGTGCAGGTGCACGAGCAGATGATGGAGTAGGTCTCTTTTGCTTTTGTTGCAAATATGACCGGTACACATTACTCTTCTGCTGCCCGAACTCATTTCTTGTTGTTTTAGTCATTTTGTTTCGGAACTCTTCTCTATCTCACCTTATGTTCTTCAACCTGTTGAACATGGATCATCAACCTTGCTATGTCCATATCCCCTATCAACATCGCAGCCATACCCTCTTTGCTTGATAGACGAGATAATCTAGACACAAATAAGCTCCTCATGCTCTTCATATCAGCAACTATCTCAGGAGCATAGAGGTAAAGTTGGGTGAACTTGAGGCTATTGATGCTTATCGTGACCAACGACACTATCCTACTGTATGAGTGTCTACGATCATTGATAATATAGTAACCCAACCAAGGGTTGGGGTTGTGGCCTAAGGGAGCGGTTTTGAGAATTGATAGAAAAATAGAATTACATTCTAACTAGTCGTAGCTAAAGATATTAACGAAAAAAAACATAGTAAATAAAAGGGGATGACACGAAAGTGTCAAATATCAATTGGTGGTTTTCTAACAAGTGGTAAAACAGCAAAATAAACAAGAAAATCAAGTATGGGGAAAGGGTCTTGGGATGTGACCACACTACAAGTTGAGATAAATTGTTGGGTACATGCTTTCAATAGGAAATTTGCAAAATAATAGTGACTAGGCTAAGCTTTAAATGGAAATAAGTTCCCTCTGGGCAACTTACCCCATTTCAAATGCGTTCCTCTTGGACACTCATTTGCCGCATGAAGACCAGACTACGCCTTACCCCACTCACTCTCTCGAGCTGAGTGTTAGGATATAAGACTAGGACTCACCCTCTCGGGCTGAACCTCATGCCGACCCACACCTTAGGCCATCAGTCTAGAGGTTTTGGTTTCGCGACCTCCCTCTCGGGCAAGCCGAAAACACATAGTTGGCTTTGTATTTGCAACTACAAACCCTTCAGATTAAACCACAACCACTAGGTGAAATCACCATTAAAATACATCTAACCTATCAGCAAGCAAGACCCAACAAGAATATCAACCCATAGTTGCTAAATCACACCCTAAGAATAGGGGTTTCTAGCCACACATCAAGAAATAAGAAATTATACCTAACATGATAATGAAATCAACTTGGTATAAGAAATTAAACCTTAAATTAAGCAAAGGAAAATGAATAGAGAAGACCCACTTCCAACTTGGGGAAGAACAACTCCTTTCTTGAAGTCTCCACAAAACCCTCTCCAAACTTAAGAGAAAAATATCAGCTAAAATCTGTTCAAGAGTGAAAATAATAGTAGTAATTGTTCCACTCTCCAAAATCCTTTTTTTAGACTACATATCTAACTAGTATTTATAGTTTTCACAAATTGTGCTGCGGAGGATTGTTCGACGACATTATTCGAGCTCGCCGATTAACTCGGTGATCCACTTTTTGGTCATCTCATCACCTTCAATGTCTTGCCTTTAGCATCTTCGCATTCTGGATCATTGGACGGTACAGTACAGCTTTGCGAAACTGATCGGCGACTCGCCTTTTCATCAAATTCCTTCAAGGCTTCGCGTACTGGAATGAAGGGCGGTTCACGTCATTTCGGCGACTCGCCAAGTTAAACTCGGCGATCCGCAGGATTACATTTCTTGTTCTTTTCAGCCCTATTTGCTCCTTTTGCGCCTAAGTGTCCATGCTTCCACTAAAACTTCAGCATTTTAATCATGTATTCAGATAAAACAAGCATTCAAGCACACTATTTCTATTAAAATAAAGCCCTAAATGAGTCCACTTTGTGGACTCATCAACACCCCCAACTTAAACTTTTGTTTGTCCTCAAGCAAACTCAAGTTCAGTCGTTCAAAAAGGGTGCCTCAAACAGTGCTACATAAGACTAAATCATGAATGCACACAACAAGACTTAATATACTTATGCAAGGATCAATTGTGTACTTAAAGATTAAAATTGTGACACACCATCACCAAAGATTCTCATGCTCGCAATACTGGCTACTTGTGCAAGTCCAAGATCAACAAAAATATCTAAATGCCCTCGCACAAAGAATGATTCCATATTCACACACAGACATGAGTCAAGTTAAGATCAGGAATCAGATACAACGCTCACACTCAAAAAGAGGAACACAATGTATGTTTTCACCCATAGGTTTGTTCTTATTTTCCAATTGACTTTTGATACAGCTTACCCAAGATCAAAAAGGTATTTCTAAAGCTTGTAACGGGGCTGAGTGCAAAGGTATGGTCATTTAGGCTTAGTGACTTTTTCCTCGTGAGTTGTGGCATTCTCAAGGCATTCCCTTCTTTTCCTTTATCAATTCTTTTTGTAATGCTTCTAAGTCACCCTTTTTTGTTTTATTCTCCTCCATGGATTGCTTGAAACCCAATTCCCTACGTATTTTATTCCACATTTCATATATATAAATATATATATATATTATTTTTTTATTATTATTATTTTTTTATTTTATTTTTAAATTGAATTGAAGGGATTCCATTTTTATGCAATACCATAGGTTAAGGGGGACTTTTCTTGACTTCTCCTTTTTCCTTTCACCACACCCCCAACTTAGGCTTTTGGCCTAAGTTGCCTATTCGCTAAATCACAAATCAAGAGGATTATAGGTAGAGGATAAAATAAGGTCTAAGGTTTATCAAGGTTCTTCCAAAGAAAGTTAAGGCTCAAAGGTGTTCAAAAGTGTTTCACACGCTCACAGGTAGGTCACAAAAAGAGGTATATGTCAAATTGGCTCACACTCTTTAAAATTACCTAAGATCATCTGAAGAGTACACCTTTCTAAATAAATCCGACTAACTAGGAAAATTCTAGGTTTATTCATGCATGGTTCAAAGTAAGCTAATCACACAAGGCATCGATACTTCAATCAAACAAGACTAGACACGTTCACTAGCGTGCAACGGTCCTCACAACAAAATCAATTCGATAAGTGGCTACTCACAACAAGATGCAAAGAGTGCACATATTGTCTATGTAACTTCATTTGGCCTCGTCGTAGCCGTGCATTTATGTTTATTCAATTGGGAGCACTATTCAAGTCATCGATATTGATCGAAACCGAGACTTAATTTTGTGCAAAAGAATAGCCACTTTCAACACAAGAGGTGGTGAATTTTTTTCGAAAGGATCAAAATTATTTTACAATTAAAACAACATGAGCCATAAGCTCAAACATCCACAAAAAGCAGTATTTAAAACACAACTTAAAGCAAACAACCCAAATATATACAGAACAAAACATGACTGTCAACACAAAAGGTGTGGGCCTCACCACACCACAAATAAAAAGCGTTTGTCCTCAAATGCAAGTAATAAGTGTTAAATGGGAATTGATAAAGTAAACCAATTGACCAAGGGATATTTTGATCAACTAGTTTCAAATGAGGCTAGATCTCTCAATAATAACTCGGGGTGTTGAAAGACCAACCTTGTGTGAAGATGCTCGGCTACTATGCAATCTACAACTGAGTACAATTTAGCAACGCGAATAATCTAATAATACATGAAATATAAAACTAGCGTGCAAGTGTGAGTTAGGGCGTATGAAAAACTGAGGGAAGCAATAAATTAGACACTTTGAAGCCTTTGCATGGAGGACATTCCAGTTATCTCCTATTCAGTGACATTAATTATACTGTCCTATTCAGTCGGTGGCACGGCAAATATTTAGCTTCCTCGCGAAAGATTAAAGGGCCTCTAGTTGTAGGTGAATCCGAATGGCAGTTTGCATTGTGCTCGCCTACAGGGTCGGATATTCGCCGCTAGAAAAAAAATTACGTGCACCGAGTTTTACAGACTTCAAACCCAGACTGGGAGAGTTCAAACAGCGGTTAATAGTTCTATCGCCGAATCAGTCCGCGGTTCGCCAAAGATGTCCTGAGCTTGCCGCTTCTTTCTGCATGTCGCTGAATGGACTTGTGGTGCACCTATTTGCACTGTTCGTTCACTATCCACGCTTTTATCTACACAATTGACACATTATTGTTTTATCAAACAGATATAATTGGTAAGAATCTTAGGTTGCCTCCAAATAAGCACCTTATTTAATGTCGTGGCTCGACATAGGAATACTATCAAGCATCCTCCAGCTACAATTCTTCGACTAAAGAGATTTCCTGGAAGTCCGTAAGGTATAACTTCAAACTCTGTCTGTTAACTTTAAATGGGGGTCCCCCTTTACCTTCATCTTCTATGGCACCATTGGTGAACAGTCGTGTCACTCTGAAAGGCCTAGACCATTTGGATTTTAGCTTCCCTGGGAATAGCCTTAATCGTGAGTTGTACAATAACACCCAATCTCCCACATTGAATTCCCTCTGGACTATCTGTTTGTCATGCCATTTCTTCATTTTCTCTTTCTAAATGGCTGAGCTGTCGTAAGATTTGAGCCTGAACTGATCTATTTCATTCAACTGGTCCAACCTCTCCCTTGAACCCTTTGTCCAATCTAAATTCAGAGCTTTCAATGCCCATAAGGCTTTGTGTTCTAGCTCAACAGGTAAATGTTATGATTTACCAAAAACTAGCTGATATGGGGACATTCTTATAGGTGTCTTCTGTCGTTTAATGTCTTGGATAAAATGCTTTTGATCTCACAATTTGAAACCTCAACTTGTCCGCTCATTTGGGGTGATATGGAGTGGCGAACTTGTGTTTTACTCCGTATTTGCTCAATGCACTGGAAAATCACTTATTGCAAAAATGCGATCCTCCATCACTAATGATTACTGTTGGAGTGCCAAACCGTGCAAAGATGTAGCGTTTAAAAAATTGGACAACGCTTCTTCCTTCATTATTCGGGAGTGCGACAGCCTCCACCCATTTGGACACATAGTCCACAGCTACTAAGATATACTTGTTTCCAAACGAGCTGACAAATGGGCCCATGAAATCAATTTCCCAGACATCGAATAGTTTGATTTCCAAAATAGGTGTAAGGGGTAACTCGTGTCTTCTTGACACTCCGCCTTGCTGCTGATATTGAGGACATCTCTTTGCAAAATCGTGGGCATTGTTGTAAAGAGAAGGCCAATAATAACCACTTCGGAGAATCTTAGTTGCGGTAGGGTTTCTACTATGATGACACCCTACTGGTGATGTGTAGCAGGCATGGAGGATCTCTGTTGATTCTTCTTCCGGAACACACCTTCTTATGACATGATCATCACATTCCCTAAATAAGTATGGCTCGTCCCAGAAGTATCTTTTAACATCAAATAGAACCTCTTTCGTTGGTAAGAGTTTGACTCATCGGGAATCAACCCACATATGATGTAGTTTGCAAAGTTAGCATACCATGGCACGTGTGTGAGTGATAGTGCGAATATCTGCTCGTCTCGGATTGATTCGTTTATTTCATTTTCCTTCTCAGTACCTGCTTTACTCTCTAACCGCGATAGTTGATCTGCAACTTGATTCTCACAACCTTTTTGATATTTCACCTCAAAATTGAATTCCTGCAAGAGTAGCTCCCATCTTATCAGTCTTGGCTTCGTATCCTTTTTTACCATGAGGTATCGGAGTGTTGCATGGTCTGTATGAACAAAGACTTTAGTGCTTACAAAGTATGCCCAGAACTTTTCGGAAGCATAGACCGCTGCTAGCAACTCTTGTTCAGTGACTGTGTAATTTCGCTGGGCACTATTTAGAGTTTTGCTTGCGTAATAGATTGGGTGAAACAGTTTGGTACGCTTTTGTCCCAATACTACACCTAATGCCATCCCACTCGCATCAAACATTACTTCGAATGGTTCTGACCAATTGGGGCTGATGATAACTGATGTGGATATCAATTTCTCCTTCAAACATTTAAATTATGTAATACAAGCGTCACCAAAGTAGAATTTCACTTCCTTCTCTACGAGTTTGCATATCGGTTGTGCATTATTTGAGAAATCCTTAATGAATCTCCAGTAGAAGCCTGCATCGCCTAAGAAACTATGAATCCCCTTTACTGAGATCGGTGGTGGTAGTTTCTCAATAACCTCAATTTTTGCTTTGTCAATTTCTAGCCCTTGTTGCGACACTTTATGCCCAAGGACAATGCCTTCTTTCACCATTAAAATGGCATTTCTCTCAATTTAGGACTAGATTAGTTTCCACACACCTTTGGAGCACTAGCTCTAAATGTGTCAAGCATTCTTCAAATGTGTCCCGCACGACTGAGAAATCATCCATGAAGACTTCCAGAGAGTCCTCAACTATATCCACAAAGATGGACAACATGCATCGTTGAAATGTTGTCGATGCATTACAAAGTCCAAATGGCATTCTTTTGGATGCAAAGGTCCCATAAGGGCATGTGAAAGTGGTTTCCCCTTGATCTTCTGGTGCGATAGATATCTGGTTGTATCCAGAGTATCCATCCAAAAAACAATACCACCCTCTCTCTGATAAACTGTCAAGCATCTGGTCCATGAAAGGCATTGGAAAATGGTCATTTTCAGTCCATGAATTTAGCTTTCGATAATCCATGCACACCCTCCATCCTGTTACAGGTCTAGTTGGCACAAGCTCTCCTTTAGCATTTGGGACCACTGTTATGCCACCTTTTTTTGGTACGCATTGCACTGGGCTGACTCATTTGTTGTCTGAAATCGGATAGATTGCATCAAGCCACTTGATGATCTCCTTTTTTACTACCTCTTGCATTCGGGGATTCAACCTTCGTTAATGCTCCACACTGGGTTTGCATTCATTGTCTAACCGATTCTTATGGGTGAAGATATCGGGCGGGATGCCCACGATATCAGCTATGGTCCGTCCGATCACATTTATGTGCTTCTGCAGTACTTCAACAAGCACTTTTACCTGCCCTTCACTCAAATTTGCTGCAATAATCACTGGCAGAGTGTTGTTAGTTCCCAAGAAAACATACTTGAGATGGGATGGGAGTACTTTCAGTTCTAGAGTTGGCGGCTCTTCAATTGATGGCTTTGCAGGTGGGCTTCATTGGTTTTTTAGGTCAATATCCAACTTAATTGGATTTCGTGCATATGCTCCTAACCCGGTTAGGGCTGCGATCATTTCATCATATTCCTGAATTTCCGATTTGTCATGATTTGCAAGTATTAACCCAGGAGTCTCATTCTTGCGCAACAGATGGATCACACTTGCCACTGCCTCATCTATAACATATTCAATAGACACTACATGGATATAACTTGGTTGCTTCATGGATTTGCAAATGTTGAAAGTTACCTCATCATCATTCACATGGAATTTCAACTTGCCGCTTTCAACATCCACCAATGCTCTACCGGTTGCAAAGAATGGCCTTCCCAAAATAACGAGGACCTCAACATCAATGTCACATTCTAAAATCACAAAGTCAGCTGGAAATATGAACCGATCTACTTTTACCAAGATATGGTAGATGATCCTAATAAGATGCTTGATCGATTGATCTGCCATGAGAAATCTCAGGGTAGTTGCCTTTGGTTATCCCAATCCAAGTTGCTTGTATATGGCATATCACATCAAGTTGATGCTTGCTCCTAGGTCACATAAAGGCTTGGGAAATTGGAGCATTCCAATAGTACATGAGATGCTGAAAGCACCAGGGTCTTCTCTTTTAGTGATTAACTCATTTGTCATGATTGCACTACAACTATGAGGCACTTCAATCGTTTCATAATCTAAGATCCTCTTCCTAGGCTGGCTAGACTCTCAGTGGAAGACTTTAAGCATTATAAAAGAAATCAAATGTAACTCTACTCAACTGTCTCAAAATAACTTAGAACATTTAAAGATAAACATTCAACTTAGCCAAAGTGGCAACTCAAGTCTTAACATAAACAATTGAAATGGAAAGACTAAATAACTATAACTAACTGTCTATGAAGCCTCTAAAACTATAAGGGATGTCCGGACAAGAACCCCGATCATCCTAACAACTGAAAATATTGAAATAATGTAAAAAGGGATCCTTCGGAAAGTAAGGAGGCACACCAAATGACTATGAATGCTCTATTGGATCAACGAAGCGCTGGATGCTGATCCTGGTTACCTGTATCTGCATCATAAAATGATGCAGGACAAATGTCATCAGTACATTGAATGTACGAGCATGTGAGGGGAATTCTAAAACAAGACATAAACTTGAGAGGGAACTTGAAGAACTTACCTGGTCTCAACTCAACTCATTTCAATATAAAGCAATAATGAAGATGCAATATAAAGAAAAAAAGTTTAAAAACATGAAGGTAATTATCTACTACAAACAGGTCAATTAGCAGCAATAAAATATGGCTTTAGCGGCAATATCATTCACCGCAATAGCCTTTATCAGCCAATGATCTTTAGCCGGTAATGTCGGGGTCGGCAAAGGCTTTCCCGGCCAGTGTATGAAATGCTGGTAAAGGGTAGCATGAATTGTTGCTAAAAAATATTGGCTTTTACGACAATTATTTGCGGCAATTATAATAGCCACTAAAGCTAATTTGTAACGGCTAACTATGGTGTTTTAGTGTCCATTGTTTTGGTCGATAAATGTATATAAATAGCCGCTAAAAGTTAGTAATTTTAATGGAAATTTTCCATGGCAAATAATGGCTACAATATCCCTTCTAGAAAATGTCTTAGTTTGCCCTTTTAGTGTCAATTTTATGGCAAGTAAATTTAATTAAATTGCCGCTATAGTTGACATATTTAATGGCAATTGTTTGAAGGCAATACTAAAGGCTACAATATTTTTTTTGTAAAATTCTTACTGTAACCATTTAGCGTCCATTTTTATGGCCCGATACATTAAATCAGATTGACGCTAAATATCATAAATTTTAACGACAATTGTTTAGCCTCCATTAATAATAACTACTACATTCATCGAAAATAGTAACAAAAAAGTTTGGCAAATTCGAAAATCATATTATTATTATTTCATAAAATAGAATATATCTCATTAAATCTAGACAAATCAAAGGAAGTACTAATCTAAAATATGAATGTCACAACTTATAAAAACTTATATTGTTCCTACTAATATATTGAATAATGTTTTCAAAATTTTTTGCAACTCTTCATTTTGAAATCTCCCACATGTGAAATTTGCGAACTTCATCTTGTATAACCTGAAATAAAAAATAAATGTGTCAAAAGATGAAAAGTATATAATGTACAAAAACATCACACACAGTGTGACTAATTTGAAAATTACTAGCAAGAACCATCCGTTTACAAGAAGGCTTATTCTTTCATATGGACTTAGAATTACGTTATCTTGTTCCTATTTTCTAAATCAACTGAACTGATATTCAGATCATACAACAAATACACCTAGCAACAAAGATCTGAAATACAATACAGAGAAAATTGATGTTACCTGATACATCATTAGGCTGAACTTTAGTGCCACCAACTAAACTATTCAACTCATTAGACTAATTATCATGTGTTTGAGCTACATCGTTGTTCTGATTGTGTATCAACTGCTCAAGATAAGGTTGGGTTGAAGAATTATCTTTATCATCTAGCAGTTGGTCAACATAGTGTCGAACTACATTATCATGTCGTTCAATTACCAATCTGTTGCGACCTGTAGTTTGCATAGTTCCTTCTGTTAAATTAAGGAATTATCTAGCTGCATTAAGATAAGATTAACCCAAACATATACAACAGGTCACATGCAAAACAAAAGGAAACATCATCAACTCAAGCTGTGAAAAACACATGAATAAAAATTTGTGCACACGAAGAAAGCTTTGCGACAAAAATAGTTCGTAAGATTAGAGATATAGGGGCACCAGGAAAAAGAATTTTTCAGTGAAAAGAACACCTTATCAAATCACAATCCAAAGAGCTATAATCAATAAAATATAAGAAAAGGCAAGAACAGAGAATTCAATGAAATATTTCATAATCAACCAATACAAATATGAAAAATTGATAGTTGACTAACATGCATCTTCTATGAAATGACTTAAAGTGAGCAAAGTTGACTCGCCCCTCCAAAGGCAACATGTATCACATTCCTCTCATATCATCACCCCTCAAAGTTTACTCGCTATGATTATCTACTTGAGTATTGTTAGATCCCTTTAGAGACTCTCCATGACAAAACGAATTATCATATGATGTCATACTACCTTTAACCACCAGATCATCATAAGTTGTAGCCCGATTTACTTGATGGATAAGCACACATTCAATACAAGGTAATGAAATTTTTTCTCCATCCAGTTTTTCAGAAAATGCATGGTTGATAAAATATTCTACTCCATCCAAGTAGTCTTTACTAAGTCTATCAAAAGACATCCATCTTTTATTTCTAGAATTGTCCATGATGAACAATATATTCTTTTTATTTTCTGCAAATAGCATAGGCACTATAAATATGTTAGTAAAAAAGGAAGGAAATTAATCAATTTCCAGGAAGCAAATTCTTTTTTCAAAGGTAGCAAAGATTTTAAAATAATATCTAAGAAGAGTAAATTATTTTGACAAGGAAAATCATTGGATCGCCAATTAATTAGAGTCCTAGGCGCGCGCGATAAATAGTTAGTCGACGAAAATCTGTTACCATCTCAATAAAAAAGGAATTGCAACTCACTTAGAGTCCTTTTTAACCCACAAATCTCTCCAGTCATTTGTCAAAGAGAATAAACTCACAATCTGTCCAGCAACTCGTCCAAGAGATTTTCGAGTCTAATTATCGGATAAATTTTCAGCGAAAAGAGTAATGAAACAGTAGTCATGAGATCACTCATTGTTACAACTCTTTCTCGATCTTTATTTAATGTAACTAGGCAATAACTTGTCCAAGGAAATTGCGAGTCCAACTGCTTGAAAAATTTGCAGAGAACAGAGGCTTAAAATAGTAAAGTTGAAATCACCCGTCGTTAAGGTCTTTGGCTAATCCAGATGGATATGTTCCTAATATGCATAAACTCCTAAGTGTATGTAGGTCCATCTAAATCTAATATGTAGTGATACCTAAGTGTGTGCAGATCCTATCTTGTTGTCAAAAATTCTCACTAACTCTGAGTTATAGAAGCTAATGACTGTTAATTGGAGTCAGAACAATAATTAGAGCTCTATGATTGTGTGTTTCACATTTAAATTAATCGATAATCTGAGAAGGTTAAAAGAATTTGTAGCACACACTGAAAAAGAATTGTGAGTTCAACAACTTGTCCAAGGGAATTGTGAGTCCTACTGCTGGACAGATATGCAGAGAACAGATGCGTGAAATAGTAAAGCTGAAACCACCAGTCGTTAAGTTCTTTGGCTAATCTAGATGGATATATTCCTAATATGCATAAACTCCTAAGTGTATGTAGGTCCATTTAATCTAATATGCAGTGATTCCTAAGCGTATGCAAATCCTATTTTGTTGTCGAAATTCTCAATAACCTTAAGTATAGAAGCTAATGACTGTTAAATATAGTGAGAGCAATAATAAAAGCTCTATAGTTGTATGTTTCAAGTTTAAATTAATTGATAATCTGAGAAGGTGAAAAGAATTTGTTGCACGTGCTGAAAAGGAATTGTGAGTTCAACAAACTCTCCAGAAACCTGTCCAGCAACTTGTCCAAGGCAATTGCAAGTCCAACCGCTAGACAGATTTGAAGAGAACAGAGGCATAAAATAGTAAAGCTGAAACCATCTATCGTTACAGCTCTTGCTCAAACTTTAATCGATGTAACTGGGCTGCAACTAATTTCTAAAAACAGAGGTGCTACAGGTGATGTTTTAATGTTCTTCAAGTACAAAAGTCACTTACGAATTCTGAGGAAGCTAGAAATTTTCTCAAGCCTATCAATCAATAAATAAATGTTACCATCTCGATAAAAAGAATTGCAACTTACTTAGTGTCCTTATTAATTTGAAAGTTTATCCAGCAATCTGTCAAAGAGAGTGAACTCGCAATCTTTCCAGTAACATGTCAAAATAGATTGCAAATTCACAGTCCGGACAGATTTGCAAAAATAGGACATGGATCAGTAGTAATAGAACTAGTCGTCATTAGAAACTCTTGCTCGAGCTTTAGTCGATGTAATAGGACAACAACAAATTGATTGAGTTTTAGTTGCTTTCAAGTTATATATGAAAATAAAAAGCTTGATAACGATTTTACTCGTGAGACACATTAGTTAATGCATTCGAGAATACGAACTCCTAAATGTCAAGCATGAAGGCCAAAATAAAACCAAACATGGTCAAAGCATCTACAAATTCGACATTAAAAATGTGTTTATAATTGAGAGTCTTCGAAGAAAAATTTAATTGATAAATAGAGAGATGCGACAGTTCAAGAGATATAGACATTGGCTTCGGCATTACAATGGATCCATCATTAACATAAAGAGATATAAAAAAAAAAAAAAACTAACTGAACAGTTCACATCTACCTAAAACAAGATTCTTATGCCTGATGTTTCAACGATTTATAATCATGATTTAAAGTATTTAACATGAATTTGAATAACAGAAAGCTCATGGAGTCAAAACAGAGAGTCTACCTAATCGCTTAACTTCATAATTTCAAAGAAGAGATCTTATCTCTTAGTCGAAACGGCAAGAGATCATGAACACAGATAAACATACTTTTACGAATCAAATCACTTGGAAATCTCAATTAATGCCTAAAAATTGAATAGTTCGTCAAGTATATTTTTTGTTTTCTTCCCAGATAATGATTAAATATTTATTAATGAACATGATATAAAATATAATACAGGGCTGAATTCTCAATGACCATGTACCGAGCAACAAAGGTAATAAAATATCATAGAAACAGAGGAATGGAGAGGCGCGATCTACATACCTGAAAACTTCTGAAAAAAATGTTGTTGTTGGACTTCTCTATTGTGAGAGAGATATATGCTTCTGGATGCGTTGTTGTGAGAAATATACGCCTTACGTGCGTGCTAATATGATGGATTAGTTTGGGGAATCCTTATTTGCCTGGGAGATCTTTTTAGTAATATTTTCCTTATTTGTGTAGGAGAGCTTTTTAGGTTAGTAATATTTACCTTAAAGTGTAGGAAAGCTTTTTTCTCCAGAAATTGGAGAAAGGCGGGAGGTTAAATGATTTAGAGAAAGGCAGGAGTTTTATTTTTAGAAAAAATGATGCTCTTTCGCGGCTATTCTTTAGAATCGCTATTAAAAAGTACTTATTGCTGGCCATTATACATTGGCCGTTGATATTTTGCGCCGCGTGAATACATTAGCAGCAATTAGCTAATTGCTGCAAAATAATTGCCGCTAAAGTTCATTTTTGTAGTAGTTAATAACTTAGTGTATTGAAAAACACACAATAACTCAGTTTGTATATGAAAATACAAATAACTATGTGTATATAAGAATACAAAATATCTCTGTGGGAGTTTCTCTAATCAACAACCATCTCTAAGAGCTTAAGTGATGGTACATCGTTTTGCCTCACGCTGCCAGGGCCGTCGTATAGAACCTAACTTACTAAGTGGATCCACTAGTCTACGCTAAAAGCATTAAGGTGTCATCTAAAAAGTATGACCCTTTTCTACGTATGTTGGCTACACTGTTTACAGAGGCTTTGAGTTATCTGAACTCAAATATGTCCCCAAATCGGTTCTCAATACTACTCCCAAATATACTATCTCATATGTTTAAAAACATAACTCTTTCTGTGGTTTGAGAGTATTACTCAAAAATTAGCTCGAAAGCTCTCTTGGAAATCGGTGTTTCCTTTGTTGCAAATCGATGTTTCCTCTCTTGTTTAAATGTGAAAACATTTTAACTTTTGGGAATACTAAGTTCCCATATACTCTTTGAAGAAATGAACTTCACTCTTGCTCTTACTCAACTCAATGCTCAAGTCTTTAAAATGAGTTTAAAACAATTGTAAAAGACTTTTGAAAGACTCTAAGAACTCTTTAGACTTGACTCTTAACTTTCCTTAAATTTTAATTATTGATTCAAGGTTCATGATCTTATGTTATGGATGATATCTCGATGTTTATATGTACGCTAGAGTGTACAAATAAACTAGAAAACATAGGTACGATTCAAGGGAACTCAAACGGAAAGAAATGGGAAAGGGTAGAAAACCTGGCGACCCTGGTGTACTGAGTGGCGCTGGGCGCCAGACCTAAAACTACAGAACCTAGGGTGGGGTGCTTTGAGTGGCGCGGCGCCCTAGAGCCCAAACTTCAGTCACTGGTATGGGGCGCTCTGAGTGGCGCTGCTCCCCATGCCCCTGCCCAAAAATCCCCAAATTTTCTTGTTCGTTATTCAACTCTAAACTCTCTAGATTCGATTGGTTTCTTCCTCAAACACTTAGATTCGAATACACAACCAAAGTATACAAGAATCTACTCACAAAAAACCTTAAATCTCATGCAATTAACTCAAGAACTCCTCCAAAACTCAACAATCAAGATTCAAATGAAACTTTCGACAAAAATCATCAAGAACTCATAAACTCTTCTTTCAAGAACACAAATACGCTAAATTAAACATGATTGGCGCATGGGTGAACAAATCCAACGCTATGTGATCTCAGATATCTCGTAGGGATTAACCCTTGGCGAAATCCATAAGCTAAACTTCAAGAACGCGACGAATTTTTGCTTCTTCTCCTCTTTTCTCTTCTCTCAAAACCCTAGCGTAATTTTATGAAGCGTAAACTGAACCAAATCAGTTTAAACCCAGATTAAATTACTAAAAAGGAATTTAATTAATTAGATAGTTAAAAGACCAAAATACCCTTCTAAAATCTGAGTGCCTTTCCTTATTTAGACAGCCCAACTTCAAACATGCATATCTCCCTCATACGATCTCGAAAATGAGCAAACTCGGTGGCGTTGGAAAGATAATTCAAAGACCTTTCATATTGTCTCTTATAGCCCACCTAAAACATCTTGTGCTAGGAGTTATGGTTGTTTGAAGTTTACTAATGATTCCTAGATTTGGACTCATTTAGGGTTTGTTTTGACAGTTTTAGTGTCCTCAAATGCCAAATTTGTGCTATAAACTGATGTTAAAGCCTTGATTTTCAAGTATGTTCATTAAGGAGCAAAGCAAGGACACTAACAGGCAAAAAGGAACAAAACAAGATGATGAAGTGGAGAAAGGCGAGCCTGGTGATCAACAAGACCACTTGGCGGCTCGCCTAGTGGCTCTTCAATCCGCCTAAAGTTCCAGTGTGACAGCCCTGAGGGAAGAAACCAAATCGGTGACAGGAAGGGGGCAGTCGATGAATCGCCGATCAGTTCCACGATGACAAAATTGATCAAACAAAGTTACAGGAGTTGAGGATGCTGAGATTCAATGCATGAAGGCGATAAAAGAGTGCAAAGGGCAGTTCGCCGAATCACTCGGTGAACCTGAATTACCTCGCCTAATCGCCTATCATGGCTAATTTTTAGGGACTATAAATAGGACTTTGAACTGTCAATTGAAGAGTTGCTACCATTTAGAAGAGTTCCTTTGAAAGTTTGACAGTTTCCCAGTAGACTTGAAGGCTTTTTGAGACTCAAATCGGAGATTTTACAAGTGGGTTATTTATTTTCTTCAATTTGGACCACTGTAAAAGCTTGAATACTCCTACCCAGATCATGGCTAATGCATTTGCTAATTGTTTTTCTGTTTTTTTTATGATGTGTGGCTAAAACCCCAATTCTTGGAGTCTGACTATGTAATTATGGGTTGAATTAGCTTATGGGTATTGCTTATTACTAATTTAAATGCTATATTGAAATGAGTTTAACCATTAGATGTGTTTTTATTTATGAATTGTAGTTGCAAATGCAGTTCTAATTTTGTGTACTTAGCTTGTTCACGAGTGAGGTTTTAGAACCAAAGCTTTTGATTAATGGTTTATGGGTACTGGGTTGATTTGGGTTCTGCTCAAGAGAGTGAATCCTTAACCCAATCCCATCCATCTTACTCGAGAGAGAAGATGTATTAAGGTAGTGGGCTGTTCTTATTTGTTAAGCTTGTTGATGTTTGAGAGAAATCACTTGAATCGAAGTAGTTGTTCGAGAGAAAGCTATTTCACTCATAGTCCAGCCTACCCACTGATATTTAGCTATTCATTAGTAGTTGCAATTACCCATATTGAGAAATTTGCCTATAATCGATCACATCCCGAGAATTCCTCCCTATATTGTTAAATCAGTTTTGTGTATTTGCCTTGTAGTTGATAATTGTGAACCAAAACCCCCAATCTGACATTTATTGTCACCCCATTCCAACTTTTTTATATGTCTTTTTTGATAATTTCTATTCCTATAGATGATTAGACCACGTTTGTACTTCCTAAGTGAATTTGAACACGTACCACTCTATGTGGGTTCGACCCCAACTCTTCGTTAGGTTTTATACTGCATAACGATCGTTTGCAACTAGAATTATATGAGGTGTGCTTGAAACATTAATTAAAATGGTGCCGCTACCGGGGAGTGGTGTTGTTTAAAATTCTTTTAATGAAGTTAAATTGTGTTCTCTTTAGTTGTAGTTGAATCAACTTATTCTAATTTTTTGGTTTTTTGTTGCTTGTGTTGAATAGAGGAAGAGATGAGCGTAAACGGAAATAACGGTAGCAGAGTGGGCAACCAAGATGACATTGGGAACCTCAATGATGTCAATGACCCAATCCAAGTGGGTGGTGCTAGTGCCATTCGTCTACCTCCGCCAGAAGGAAACGTTGTTTTCCACATCACAAGCACAATGCTTCAGCTCCTACAATAGAAAGGATTATTTTGGGGGGGGGGGGGTGGCGGCTTATGAGAATACCCATGAGCATATCAGGAACTTCGTGGATGTCTGTGGGCCGTTCTCATTTAAGAACATATCGCAAGAATTGGTCTATCTCAGGTTGTTTCTGTTCTCTTTGATGGGTGAAGCTACTAAATGGTTGGTTTAGTTACTGAGGGACTCCATCACCTCTTGGGATAGCTGACCACAATATTTCAAGTAAGATTCTTTCCCCCCATAGAAGATGATAACTCTAAGGGATGGCATCCAAGGTTCAAACGCTTGGAAGGTGGGCCAATCCATGAGACATGGCTGAGATTTAAGAAATTGGTGCTTCAGTTCCCAACTCATGGACTTCCAAATAATGTGCTGCTGCAACACTTCTATAGGAGTCTCGATTCAGTGAACAAAGGAATGGCTGATCAACTCTCACCTGGTGGTATAATGCAACAACCCTATGAAGTAGCGTCCCAACTCCTTGATTGCATGACCAAGATCAATAGGGCGTGGTACACTCGTGAAGACTTCCTCTCTCTTATAAAATGACAAAAGAGCAGATCGAGAAGGATCAAGAGAGAGACTGAAACATGGCACAAATGATGACACAGTTTGATATATTAGCTAAAAAATTCATGGGTGTTGGTACAAAGAGTGTTAATGCCGTGGGTGTTGGTGGAGCAATCCCCGATGAAGCACAATTTGAAGCGTTGTACAATGAGAAAGTGAACTTCCTAGCCAATCAAATAGGAGGTTATCGTGCAAACTACCCAGGACCGGGTGAAAATCAAGGATGGAACAGAGATGAGGGTTGGAGAGACCATGACAGAGATTGGCGTGATCACACCTCCACCTGGAAGGAGAGAGAGGGGGATAATGAAAGGTACGTCCCTCCTCATGAGCGTCAAAACCCCAAGGAATCTGAAGGTGGCCGTACAGAAGATATGCTCTCATGCATTCTCAACAAAGTTGAAAGGTCGGACAAAGTGTTGAAAGAGATGAAAGATGATGTATAAAATCTAAACCAGATGGTGACCTCGCATTCAGTATCTATTAAGCAAGTGGAGACCCAAATGGGTAAAATTTCTTGGCATTTGAATCCAAGACAACAAGGGGGGTTGCCTAGTGACACAATGGCAAACCCCAAAAATGAAGTTTGATTTGGTTTCCTCGCCGAGCCACGAAGTTAACTAAGGCATTTCTTGGGAGGAAACCCAAGGTTTTAATGCTTTAGTTTTTTATTTTGAATAACGGGTATTGATTGTGCAGGTTGAGAAGTGAAGCGTGTTGGAAAATGGGTAGTTTGGCGAGGCTAAAGTCCAATCAGCGGCATGCCGAATAGGTCGGCGAGCCCCGACTTGGACCGCCGTTTGAATCACCAAGCTTGAAGGGGAACTCTATAAATCTCGATGGGCCAAAGGCTTAATCGGCGACTCGCTGAATAGGTCGGCGAGATTGATTCTGCTCGCCGTTTGAACGCCCAGATTTGCTGGAAGTCCTGTAAAACTCGGCGAGAGAAATTCCACTCAGTGCATCGCCGAGTGGGTTGGCAAGCACGACTTACTTCACCGAAAAGGGCCGCGAACTGAAAGTCTTTAAAGGCCAAACAATTTAAAATTTCAAAATCCTTCATTTTCTCTCATTTCAAACTCTAGTACCCTCTAACCAAATTGTTTATCTTCATTATTTTATTTCTTTTACCCGCATTTTGTATGTGAATTTGTGCTCGGATTTGGGGAACTTTGCCGCCTAGCGATACAAATTCTAATTTCAGCACTAAGGTTGGTTTTTCGAACCCCACACTTTAATTTTGTGGTTGAACTTAAAAGCAATAGGTAATTGGATATTATCTGATGTTGGGTAATTGCTTTATTTGTGTTTTATGTGTTGGATTGCCCTTAGTTTGTTGAAATGTGTGCCTAAAGGTCTAAAATTGATCAATTCTTGTGTTTTGTTTGTTAAAATTGAGTTTAAATTGTTGGGTTGAGGTTTATTTATGTTGGGTCTAGTGGGGTGAAGTCTAAGTAACCCTGAATTGTGCCAAATGATGTAATTTACCCAATGATGGAGTGTTTGACGTCATTCTTAAGGGCAAAAGTCGTCAAATGGCCATTTTTGGCAAAATCGGGGGAAGTCTGAGTACCTTGAGGGTATAGGTCATATGTTTCTACCTTTATTGAGTAGTGTATGTGTTTGATATTGAATTCGGGGACTGTGGGCTTGATTTTGAGACTTGGGGTTGAAAGCTAGCATGTTGAGCCGTTTGGTGAGCTTCGTCGAGCTCGCCGAAGTCCCCTTTGATCGCCCTTAATTTCATATTTTGGCTTAGTTCATTGTATAACTTTCAACGAGATGCTTGAGCTAGCCGAAAGGTTTTCTTGATTGCCCTTTCTGCGCATCTAACCATTAAAATACACTGTATCTTTCGGTGGTCTACTCCTAGCTCACCGAATGGCCCTGAACATTGCCAACTTGTCTTGAGTATAGAAATTTTTCTTGCTGGTATTTTCGGCGAGCCCGATTTGGCTAGCCTAAGTGATTCAGTGATTGGACGACTGGTTCGGCGAGTCTTCCTGCAACTAAATGTCTACACTTTTCTCGAATTATTTCTCACTTTTTTCTATTTGTTTTGTAGACATGGCTAGACCCAAAGTGTCAGGAAGAGACATGCCGTCCCGCAAACGGGCAAAAGGAGTTGTGATAAATGAGGATGTAGCTGCATTCAAGGTAAAGACATCTAAACTCCTTACAAAGGGAGGAAAAGGCACATGAAAGGGGAAGGCACCTATGGTAGAGTCACCGGAGGTGAGCTTCGACAAGCGAGGGAGTCTACGAGACTCACCTCATCTCATCAGACAATGAGGGAGATTCCCTGGATTCTCAGGCTTCCATCTTTGAGTGTGAAGATAACCAACTTCTATATGCACGAAAGCAGAACTTCGCTTATATGCAGGATCCGTCTAGGATCTGGGTGCCTCAGACTCCTCCTCCTCACCCAACTTCAGCTCAGATTGTGGTTCTAGCGCCACCTGTATAGGGTCCTCTCCCCGGTCTCTCAACAAGACTAAAGGCCGAGGGACTGATGACTATCATTAAGGAGAAGAGGTTGTCTACAGATGGTGTTGTGGACAAGTATCCGGAAATATGGCACACCCTCAAGTCATACAAATTTGAAATTTTCACTAAGCCCCAGAGTCCCTATATTCCTAATAGGGTCAGCGAGTTCTACTCTTCTTATGGAGATTTGGTACCACAAGGAAAGAAGAAAGCCAGTACCTTCAAGCCAGTGGACTATGTGGTTGTCCGGGGGAAGAAGATGAAATGTGATAGTGATAATATAAACGTTGTCTTGGGTTGCACTTATAACTTTGCAGATCACTACCATAATATAATCCTATATACTCTTTGAAGAAATGAGCTTCACTGTTCCTCTTACTCAACTCAATGCTCAAGTCTTTAAAACAAGTTCAAAATAATTGTAAAAGACTTTTGAAAGACTCTAAGAACTCTTTACACTTGACTCTAAACTTTCCTTGAATTTGAATTATGGATTCAAGGTTCAAGATCTCATGTTATGGAGGATCTCTCAATGTTGATACATACCTTAGAGTGTAGAAATCAACTAGAAAACATAGGTACGATTCAACGGAACTCAAATGGAAAGAAGTGAGAAAAGGGTAGATGACCTGGCGACCCTGGCGTACTGAGTGGCGCTGGGCGCCATACCTAAGTTGGGGCGCTCTGAGTGGCGCGGCGCCCCAGAGCCCAAACTTCAGACACTGATGTGGGGTGCTCTGAGTGGCACGGCACCCCATGCCCCTGCCAAGAAATCCCCAAATTTTCTTGCTCGTTTTTCAACTCTAAATACTCTAGATTTGATTGGTTTCTTCCCCAAAAACATAGATTCGAAGACACAACCAAAGTATACAAGAATCTACTCAAAAAAAACTTTAAATCTCATGCAATTAACTCAAGAACTCCTCCAAAACTCAACAATCAAGATTCAAACGAAACTTTTGCAATATTCATCAAGAACTCATAAACTTATCTTTAAAGTACACAAATACGCTGAATTAAACATGATTGGCGTGTGGGTGAAAGAACCCAATGCTATGTGATCTCACTTACCTCGTAGGGATTAACCCTTGGTGAAATCCACAAGCTAAACTTCAAGAACGCGATGAATCCTTGCTTCTTCTCCTCTTTTCTCCTCTTTTCTCTTCTCTCAAAACCCTAGCATAATTTTAAGAAGCGTAAACTGAAACAAATCAGTTTAGACCCCAATTAAATTACTAAAAACTAATTTAATTAATTGGGTAGTGAAAAGACCAAAATGCCCTTCTAACATCCGGGTGACTTTCCTTATTCAGATAGCCCGACTTCAAACGGGGATATCTCCCTCATACGAACTCAAAAATGAGCAAACTCGGTGGCGTTGGAAAGATAATTCAAAGACCTTTAATATAGTATATCTTAGCCCACCTAAACGTCCTGTTCTAGGAGTTATGGCCATTTGAAGTTGATCCAAAACTTATACTTAACTTGTCAAAATTTCCAAATTTGATTATTTCCAAAAATGGTTTCTTTCTAATTTTAGTTCTTTCAAATAGCGAGGTGTTACAGTTACAATTGTGAAGCACATCAATAAAATTCTCATTTTCAAAATAAAATGAAATAAGTAGATGTGCATGATTGAGATTATTTTCTCTTAATAAATTTATAAGACCGATCTCGATTGGAGTTAGTAAGAAAACTCTTGATAATTTTTTTCGATATTCCTACTAAAGAGAAGGATGATATTATATTCTCTTAATAAGTCTATAAATCAATTTCGATTGAAGTGTGTATGAATACTCTTGATAGATTTACTGATACTTTGTTGTAAAGGAGGATGAGATTAATTTCTCTTAATGAAGTTCATAGACTATTTAGTCGGAGTATGCAAAATTACTCTTGATGAATTCACCGCACAAAATGCGAAGTGGAGGTTGCTTCAATAGGATATTAACAGGGAAATCTTAAAGCACTTGGCTAAAAGGATTCAGGACACATGGTCGTAAGGTGTCAAAGAATTTCAATTTTCACCAGAACATGGTGATATGCGTGGAATATTTTCTCTATTTCGTTCAATGAACCACTTAGTTCAAGATTCGTTCACTATGTAGTCAATGATTTAGAAAGCCTTCACTAGCTAATGGTTTAAGTCCAAAAAATACCATTATTGATGCAGGTTGCTAGATTAATGTCTCAAAAATATTTTTTGGATTTTTCAAAGACAAAAATTTCTTGAAACAAGTGGGGTATTGTAAGAGTTAGTGGTTCAATTAATTTTGAAACAAATTTATCCGTTAATAGTTTTGAAATAACAAAATACATGAATGTGAGTTGTAACATTCATTTTTATTTTAACTCTACGTTATAGATTTTTGTACGGTACTTTTATAACTTTACGTTATAGGTTTTTGAAAGTTAAGTTTTTCCTTTCAATTCACGAACCTATAATAAATACCATTTAATTAAAAGTATTTTCTTGCAAAAATTTTGTCCTATAAATTGAGTTTCTTTTGGTCGAAAAGATATGCATTAAAAAAAAAACTACTTTCCCTTAAAAAACATTTGTGAGACATTAATCAAAGGGTGAAATCGCCAATTTAATAATAGAAGAGCAACATTCTTGAATTCTACTTGTTTTTTGGCTTAGTTGAATCCCGAAGATAGAGTTGTTATTTATTTTTTTGTTTGCTCATGGGAGAGACTCCAATTATCTTCAAGAAACGTATTAACGTGCATCTACGACAAACAAGTTTTGTTTTGAATTCCTTATATTTTTATCATTCTTGTTCAGTTGTTCTAACATTTTACATAAATCCAAATAATTAGAGAACGGTTATTT
>JAJOOB010018503.1:0-16118 GCA_029582485.1 Solanum tarapatanum | reverse complement strand
CTGTAATTCCCATTTTGCTACATATGAGTGATTTTTGATATAATGGTATGTCATATTTACACTTTGGATTAAGTACTTTATAAAATTGTACTATTTTTACCTATATTGTTCATTTGTTAATTGCAACATTGTAAATCTACAGGACGTTAATATTATCATGAGATTTTCTCTCCGAGTTAATACATTAAGATTGAGGACAGTAAAACAAGGTTGATTTATCATGATTACCGTGAAGTGTATTTGATAATATTGATTTATCATGATTATCGTGAAGTGTATTTGGTAATTGTGATGTGGTATAATTTTCTAAAAGTATGTTTTATTTGTTGATTTTGATATAAATTATTCATAAAAAATTTCAAAAGCTATAAAGGAACATGCTATATTGTCGCAATAGTGATTTGAAGAGTAATACCAACTCTCTGAGTATATCTACGTTCTAGATATAAGGAACATGCTATGTCAATTGTCACAATAGTGTTTGAAGATTTTGTACTTGGAAGAAAACAACAATGTGGTTCTAGGATTATGGAACTACAGTTCGCTGTTTTTTGTAGTACTTTCATATGACTCTCAATCGGACTCTGTGATTTCCTTTGTTCATGAAAATGGTGTAAACATTTATAGTAAAATGATACATTTGGTTGGTTGATCATGTGGCATAGAATAATGGGTAGGAAATGAGCAACTAAGTAATATGCTTGGATTAAAGTTTGTAATTGCATTAAAGAAAAGCACAACGAAATAAAATAGACAACTCAATTCTATATAAATCTGGGTATATGTTTATGACGGTTTTATCATGGAATTGTGCTTTGTATTTATGATATTATGGTTATTACTATAATAACAAGAAGAAAGAAGAAGCAGAAGAAAAAAAAGAAATTCAGTGTAATTTACATGGAGGAGTTTCAGAAAGTGCAATGATATGTAAGGATTTTCAGCAAGGAATTTGAAATATAGAGGAGTAACATACAAAATGTCAGATATAATTTTGATTATGTATACAGTATACATAATATAATTTATCTAGATATCTAAGTAAACTTTACTTCTTTCTGAAAAAGGTATAAAATGATTGTTTTCGCTATACCTTGACTCGGGAAATAATGAATGCATGTGATATTTAGTGTTTATTCTAATTTCTAAATTATTTATTGTTCTTTGAGAGTCTTAATCACATGCAGATGCATGAGACACATTCGACATTACTTGTATTAAAACTCAATTTTTTGTTGGGCCCGTGCATAGCACGGACAACACTAATCTAGTATATATATATATATATATTGAAAAATTATGTTGAAGTCCAAACATATTTTCAAATTCAAAACTTCACCTAAATCCAACTTCGTGTTTTTTTTTTTTAAAAAAAAATTGAAGTTCAAACACTAACTAAGATGCTTCTTTTATTCAAACTATCAAGATCAATTTAACAATGAGTCATTTGGTTTGGAGACAAATTATGTTGAGATTAGTTATGTTAAAATTAGTTATATTGAGATTAGTTATATTCAAATTAGTTATTCTAGTATTATTTCAGTCGTTTGATTTGTTGTATTAAAAACAACATGCATTTCAAAATTTCTAATTAAGACAAAGTTGTTTGAATACCCCCACCTTATTATTCAATAGAAAGGGAGGTTGAGGGACCTGAGAGGATTTTTGTCATTTTCACTATTTTATCTTAAGATAACTAATTCGATATTATTATTTCACTATCTAATAGGAATAACTTACCCCGATATTAATTAATAATCGTTGCATAACTTCTCACAAGATTAATAATCAAATTTTGGATAATGTTGTATGAAATTTTTATCACAAAAGTATCTATGTTTGCTTAGCATATCAATCAAATGACCCCTAAAAGTGTGGTGTAATTGCTATTCTTGCAATTAATTCAATTGACTTTTTTGGGATAGTTTCAAATATATACAAGAGGAAATACATCAAATCTCCTTTGAACTTGGCTGCAAAATTTACTTTGATACTTTAACTACATGGGTGTTCAAATATCCCCCTAAACAACTTTCAAGTGAATTAAATACCCCCTTAATGGCTGAAGTGACAAATAAAATAAAAAAATGCGTAAAAAGCTAAAAATTAAAGAGAAAAAATAATTGGCTATTTTTATTTTCTTTTCAGCCAATAAGAATTTTTATCTTCATCTTCCTCACACCCCACCACCCCTATCCACCAACAACCCTAGCCCTTTTTCTTCCTCACACCCCACCACCCCTTGCCACCCTCAACCACCACCTGCACCACCTCCTCATTTTCTTTTTCGAGCTCCCCACTTTCTTTTTCTATCTTCGAAATCCTTCACCTTCACCCTATTTCTCCTTCTTCGAACCCTCAATCTGCACCCCTTTTTCTTCTTTTTTCGAACTCCACTGTCTCATCCACCACCTGCATCATCCATTTCTTCTTCTTCTTCTTCTTCTTCTTCTTCTTCTTCTTCTTCTTCTTCTTCTTCTTCTTCTTCTTCTTCTTCTTCTTCTTCTTCCTTCGATGAACTTCTTTCTCCCCCTTCTTTCTCCTTCTTCGGAATATTCATACCCCATTTATTCTTAGATGTGATAAACAACGAAAAAAATAAAAAAAATCAACAACTTATTATTGCTTCAAGATCACTATTTATGAAAGTGTTTATTGATTTGATGAAGTTAAAGCTCTTTTTAGTGAAAAATTTATAATTTTTTCATCTCAAAATAAATTTTTATATAACTATGTATTTACTTTGATAATGTGCCTTAAATATTGAATGTTTTTAGTGAAAATGGTCTTGAGAATTTTGGATCTATGGAGTTTGATCTTTTTTGAGAATATTTTACTTTTTATTTTTCTTTTTTATAAGCTTGGATTAATTTTCTTTTTCTTTTTTCCTTTCTAAAATTGTGAATTAAGAAAACAAAAAAAAAAGGAATTAAAAACTCAAAATATAAATAATTATCAATGTGGCACTGATGTGGCACTGACGTGTCGATGACATGGCGTGTGTGGAATACACTTGCCATTGTGAGACTGGTCTTATAAACTTAGGACGAATTTAAATTCACTTGAAATGAAATTAGGGTGGTAAACAATTATATGTAAAGTTAAAGTGCTAAAGTAAGTTTTGATGCCAAATTCAGGGGGAATTTTATGTATTTTCTCTATATACAATAAAGTAAATAACTTACACCAAATATAACCATGTGATACACTCAAAAAGCTGAAAGTACACAAAGATGGTAGAAAATATATACCGACTATACATTATGATATACTAAAAAATCTGAATATAACTTACATATACATGAGTTATACACTGAATGAATATTATGATTCATTCAAAAAGTTGAATATAACTTAAATATACATGAAGTATACACTAACTATTCAATCACGACCAACTCAAAATCTCCTCAACAAATCCAAATTTTAGATATAAAATTCGTTCGATTTTTAGAATCTTTTGATATATAATGCGTCTTAACCGATTCACATTCGTTGTACACCAAATTTTAAGAAGAAGAAGAGAGAAGAAAAGTTGCGTCTGACTATTTTTTCGGTATATAATATGGTCAAATGATCATTTTTCCTAATATGTATAACCTGCGCTGAATATGTGGTAAATAAATTTATGGCTGGACATTCTGCATAATTATCAAAAAAAATTATGATTATTCGTATAAGAGAGCAAAAAGTAAATATGTATTCATTTCGTATGAATTTTCTCTTAAACTATGCGAAATGTTCAATTTATCCTTTATTTTAAAATAAGGACAAATTTGTTCCTTTTTTTTGCATAGTTTAAGGACAAACATCGTTGCTCCTCTTGAATATATTGATGATTTTCATGAATCTGTTTCAGGGTCTCCATTTCATTGAAATGAAACTAGTAACGATGAGAGCATATTTTACCACAACTATTAATAAATGACAAATTTGTTTCATTTCACATTATTTAGGACAAATTGATTTTGACCCTTTATTTTTAAATGAATATTGTTTCGCTTTTAGCTTAGTAGGCGTTTGACCATAATATTTGAGAGCTTGATTTTAAGCTTTAATTTTAGATCAAGTGTTTGTTTGTAAAACTAGCACAAAATTTTAATTTCAAATCATGATTTCAGATTCAAATATCTTCAAAAAGCAGGTTTTGAAATTTCAAATTATAATTGATTTTTTTTTAAAAAAAATCGACCCATAAATTTATATATTACAAAAAAAAAAATCATATAGGAATTTTAAAAATTGCAAAACATGAATTATGTTCGATTTATCAAAGAACAATTAGTTACTACTATTATTAATTTACATGATAATAAATATTTATAATGTTATGTGTATTTTAAAGTTTATAATAACATATAATTATAAATATATATATTTTTAAAAACAACATGGAGATGTGAGATTTATTAATTCGGCGTCTTAGGATATTCTGATACCTTATGAATAAAGTATGAACTATGATGTGTTTATGTTGTAAAATTGTATAAGGGGACGTTTGGTAAGGAGTATTAGGAAAAATAATTTATGTATTATGTATGGTATTATTTAATACTATGTTTGGTAGGAATTTTGGGCATATGTATAACTAATCCATTGATTATTTATACACTCTACATGGTATTATAGGATGTACTAATACCTCCATTTGATGGTATTAGTAATACATATGATTTAACCATGAGAATATCTATGTAAAGACAAAAAAAAAATTATTATTCAGAGAGAGTTGTTTGTTGCTAAATAAATTTAATACAAATCAATTAATATTTCAAATGTGAGTTGTTTAACATTTACTAATTGAAAAGACAAATATATCACCACATGACGTTTGTGATCTTAATTGAATGTATTATTTGTTGATATATTTGTGTTTTTCTAATTGTTTGTATTTTGAGCAATTTATAAAATTGCATACATATTAAAATTACAACTTGTCATTTTTATGTGTAAATGTAGATGATTTATTCGATTTTACTCTCATTTACCGTCTTTTCGATTTTAAAAGTATATGATATATCTTTTTTTTAAAATAGAAAACTGATGTTTTGTACATGATCAATTTATTAAGATGAAATTATTTACCCTTAAATAATTCAAGTGAGAAAATAACAAACATGTTAATTTTGTTTTTTTCCTATCTAGTTAGAAGGCCACCAAAAAATAATATTGCCCGACAATTATCTACATTAACCCAATTACATAAAATAAAAAAATTCATAATAATTTAAGGGTATAATTGAAAAGAAGTTTTTTGTAAAGTTTTAGCTCAAACACAAGTTAGTGAAAAACAATGAACCAAACACTTGATAAAAAATAAACTCTGCATTACTAATCTTTGTACCAAACAACCCTAAGCATTTGAGAAATTTAATAATTTTCACAAATTATTGAATTTTTATATTTATGAAAAAAATTCAAATTTAAAAAACGCATATTACAACTCTAAATAAAAATTATAAACTTCAAATCATTTAAAGGCGCTTAGTTTCTTAATAATTTTATTTTTACGGGGAAGAAATAACCCCGTTACTTACCTGGTCGTAAAGTTTACGCTGTCGAGTAGTATACAAATTGGGGATCTTCTCCTCCAAATTAATTTTCTGCAACTCCAAAATTAGGGTTTCCAATTCATCAAAACCCTAATAATCGATTCGAAATTCCCCTTTACGGTATCCAATCATCAGTTCATTGAGCTTCTCAATCCCCCTTTGTCATGATCAAACCCTATTCGCTCGCTCTAAGTCACTGGGTTTATATCCACTGATCACATCAGAAGCTCGAATTTTCAAATTTCACTGGGTTTGTCTCCCAAAGATCACATCAAAAGCTCGAGAAACTCGCAAATTCAAAGAGAGAGTAGGGTCGAACATTCAAGATTACAGAAGGTAATGGAAATGGATGGAAGCAAGCGTGTGTTCCAGCGGTTGGGTCCTTCTTCACAAGGGGACAACAGTAATAATAAACAGCAAAAAGTTTGTTTTCATTGGAGGGCTGGAAGATGTAACAGATTTCCATGTCCGTTCTTACATAGAGAATTACCGGGACCGCCACAGCAGCAGCAACATGCGGCAGGGAATGGAATGTCGTCGTCGAAGCGGCCTCATGGGTTTTCTGATGATAATCGAGGTGCGGGAATGCGGAGAAATCCAAATTTTAACAATACATGGGGGAGAACTGCTGCTGGCGGAGGTGCAGTTGTGAGGAAGACAGAAAAAGTTTGTAATTATTGGGTTAAAGGGAATTGTACATATGGAAACACCTGTAGGTATTTGCATTCATGGACTACTGGGGACTGCTTCACATTGTTGACAACACTTGAAGGGCACCAAAAGGTGATTATTATGTCTATCAAGAATGTGAAGACCCATTATGTGAAATCCTGTTCTGTTTTTATATCTTAAATTTTGATTCTGCTGTTCATTGAAGGGGCAGGACAGTTTCCTTTGCTCTTCAGTATTGGGTTGGAATTCTGTTATTGTTAATTAAATGGGTATTGAAACAGGTTGTTACAGGGATTGCTTTGCCATCAGGCTCGGATAAGCTTTATTCAGGGAGTACGGACAAGTCAGTACGAGTGTGGGATTGCCAGTCTGGGCAGGTTCTCCTCATACTTTTTCCTTTCATATTTACATGAAAATTGGAATAGGAAAATTTTGTCTTCTTTGCTTGAAATCCCCATATTGTATAAAAATTAGCTGGGAAAATCTAAGAAACAATGTCAATTACTCGGCTCTACTTCTTCCCCTACTATGTGAACTGATCACTTTTCTCCAGAATAGTAATGCTATCTTTTTGTTGCATCAGATTTTAACAACATCCCAAGAACAAGGAGAATTTTTTTTCCAGTTAGCCTGTTAAGATTATAAAATATGAGGCTTCTGCCGTACTGAAAGTAAAACCAAAAGAATAAATTGATTCAGTTTTTGACCAGTTGTAACAAAACCAAGTTCTGAAACTCTAAGCTACCCAGAAAGAGAAAAAAGTAATTTTGAAGTTGAATCTGAAGGACAGATAGCTTGTCTATGTGATAAACATTCTTCCAGATTTCCATCTGAAGTATAATCAAGTAGTCTCTTGCCAAAATATTCCACTGGATATGATGATTTGTGAGACTGTAGTTTGTAGCTTTGGAGGATCATGAATGGATTCTTATGCTGTGGTTTCCTCCTGTTGTAGTGTGCAGGGGTTGTCAATTTTGATGGTGAAGTAGGTTCTATGCTGAGTGAAGGACCATGGATTTTTGTGGGTTTAACTAATCTTGTCAAGGTGAATTGTCAAACAGAATTATTTTATTATCTTTCTTTGCTTGCAGTTCATCTCTCTCTCTCTCCACACTTTGGGCATCCCATACATAGACATGCATATCTATTTACAAATACGTTCAACACTCTTAATATAGTGAATTCCATTCTTTCTTCACGGATGTGTCTGATAACTTTGCAGGCATGGAATACTCAAACAGGAACTGACCTCAGTCTTAATGGGCCAGTTGGACAAGTCTATGCTCTTGTTGTTGGCAATGATATGCTCCTTGCTGGCACGGAGGTAAGTGTGTATGGTTAGTTATATGTTCACTAAATAAAGGAAAAGAAGAAGATGGTATGGAACATAAGTGCATGCCTATCAACCTGGTCTTTCAGTCTGTAAATTAACTGGAAAGTACTGCAGGATGGGATATTGGCATGGAAATATAATGGGAGCACCAACAATTTTGATCCAATCAAAGCATTGACAGGACACACCCATCATGTGGTATCACTGGTCGTTGGAGCTAATAGATTATATTCTGGTTCCATGGACAATTCAATAAGAGTAAGTTGGTCGGAAGCGATGTGGATTCTCTTGTCATTTTATGTTTCTCTATTTCCTCTTGATGTGTAGAGAAAGCTAGGGATCTAGAGTTCTGCATTTTAACCTAGACTTTGCAGTTGTTATTGTTTTGTTCTTACTGCTGCTATTGTGTCTTCAGGTGTGGAACCTTGAAACTTTAGAGTGCTTACAGACCTTGACAGATCATACAAGTGTTGTTATGTCTGTTCTGTGCTGGGATCAGTTTCTTTTATCATGTTCACTGGACAAAACAATAAAGGTTTATGTTTGTTCTTTTTCTTGAAAAATTTAGCTCTCTTAATCTTATCCAATCATGTGTTGATGATTGTGCTTGTTTTTATAGGTTTGGGCTGCTAATGATAGTGGCAACTTGGAGGTTACATATACTCATCAAGAGGATTGTGTAAGTGAGACTGCTTTGTCTGTCCACATTTACTTTATGATTCTTTGGTCTCACATATCATCTAGATAAATGGCTCGGAGTATTAATTAAGTCAAAACTAAAACAAACTCATTTGGTGAAGACCAAGTTTTAAAATTTTCCTTCTGGAAGTGATATGTTAGAGAAAATAGAAAAGAAAAATTGACGGAAGCTTTCAACAACATACCCAGTGTAATCACACAAGAAAAATTGACGGAAGCTTAGAATTATCAATTTGTTTGATAGGGAAGAGATTCGTAAATGGTTTGTGTTTACTTTTGACGAATATTCTTTAATAACTGTATTTAGTAAATAAAGTTATACTTGTGGTTCAATATACTCTCTAGAACAGAAGTCATACTACATTGATGTTATTGAAATTTTTTGAGTTAATTACTAAAAGAGTAATATATTCATGGTACAAACTATAAAGAAAAATGGTATCTTGTCCCAAATAATGGTGTTTTTTTTAATAAGATAAGTGGTATTATTAACAACATCAAGAAGATGCAAGATTTACAAGATATGGCATTTGAGCTTACAAAAAATCTCTGGCTAACTATACAAACTATCTAAGCCAGAACTAATGAGTTAGTAAAATCCTGAAGTTGTTCTGCATTAACAGTAGGATACAAGTTGGACCAACTAAACAAATTTGCAATGCACCTAGTCTTCAAAATGCCTAAAGCAGTTGCCTCTCCATCAAAACATCTCTTGTTCCTCTCTAACCAAATACACCAAAAAATACAAGCAGGTATCATAATCCAGATCTTCTTGATGACTTTGTCAACTTTCCATAGGCTCCAACTCTCATATGCATCCTTAACTGTGAGGGGTATGGTCCAATCGATGCCAGAGAGACAAAAAAACATTCTCCATAATGGTATTTAAAACATGAAAGTAGCACTTTTTAACTTTTAATTTGGTCTCGGATTGATGATTGGCTCTACTTTGTCTAAAATACAAAGGTATATTTGGAACTGCATAAAAACATTAGAAAGCACTCCTTAAAAATTGAGATATTTGATTTTTTTTTTTGAGAAAACTGTAGCAAAAAAAATAAAATGTTATGTGAATATCCAAATATTAGTATGATCATGTAAAATGGTTCATAAGGGAGTGCCGTATTAAAATCCTTCTACAGGGCCTTTTGGCGAAGCAAAACCTATGAGTGAAATTATTTTATTGTGAGTTGAATTCTGAAAACTCTTGTGTTTTGCTTCTTTGTTGTATGATAATGTTAAAGTTGCTAAATAAAGACAGTATATACTTTAGAAACTATAAAAGCTAAATATTAATTAAATTCTACAAAAAATTGAATTTGGATTTTTGAAAAATAGATAGAATCCTGAAGTAAATTTATTATTCAGCTCTAATAAGAAAAGATACAAGGATATTATCTACAAAAAAGAAATAAGATAGTAATCTATGAATCAATAGTTTTTTCTTTGGATAAAGTTATTGAAAAGGAAATACGCCTCAGGAATAGGAGATTAGCCAAACAATTGAGTAGATTCAGTGGGAAATGGAAGTGATAGTGAGCAAGTTTGTAGGGATGTTGAACTGGAGAATCTAGGAGTGTTAAAAAAAATTGCTTGCTTGCTGTTTGATTTCGTCGACAAACATTAGACTTAAGCTATTTCCTGGAATATAAGGCCCTGTTCAAGAAAAAAAGGCATGACCTTTTGTTAGAAGTCACACACTGAAAGGGTTATGGAGCTGATCATGAGTCATTGGGGGTAATTTCAATACCAGCAAAGACTAGTATTATTGTGGACAGGTGCTCTCAGAATTATATAGCCAAATTAGATTTTTCAGAAGTTTCTCTAATTGATCCTCCTCTTCATGGAGGAAAATATGCATCACTTAGAAGTAATAGTGTATCTATGCCTTTGCATCTAGAATTAATATATTTTGCTATCAAATGTACACGATGACACTTTTAAATTTCTAAATAGAAGAGTGAGCCTAAAATTTCGTCTGATCATTATCTATGTCCTATTTTACTGGAATGAGACAAAACAGAAACATATTTCAAGATCAACTAATTGAAAAGACTGTTCTGCTAGACCTGGTACCTTGTCCCACAAAGTTGTAATTTGGAAGTGCTTTAGGAGTCTCCAGGAAGAGCTCCTAGATAGGGTACGATCTGATAGGAAGATGGATAAATTTGTTGTCAATCAAATGGATAGACAATACCACTTTGAAAGACAGGTTTCCAGATTTATACATGATTTTAGTTAATGAAGAAAGCTCTCTACCAGGATGTCTTAGTGGGGGAGCAACCGGAGTCTCTAATTTAGTAGGAACTTGAATGATTGGGAGATAGATGGAATTAATTTTCTTTTGGAACATTAAAGGAGGTGTGCTTGATTATGTGGAAGATGGTTATCCAGACGTTCATCTTGTAGATTATCTCAGTAAGGGGATTGGATTTGGCAAATTCAAAAAATCATGTTTTGGACGGTTTATGAGGGATTTAGGTTGTAGGTTTTGCTCTTTTGACTACTATTGTAATTATTACTGAAGTACATCTTTGGTGTAGTTCTTTGTTTATTATAGATACAACAACAACATACCCGGTAAAATCTCATAAAATGGGGTTGTGAGAGGCCACTGTCTCTTCGAGGTTGAGAGATTGTTTATGATAGACCGAGATATTTTCCGATAGACCCTCGGCTCAAGCAAATCAAAGTAGTAATTTAAATAAAAATGGGAGCGGAGAGAAATATGACAACTAATACAAAGCAGTGGGAGTATACATGTAAGGAACCATAGCTAAAACATCAAGGTGCGATCACCTAAACGCAACAAACCACTAAGATATTAGATACCAAAAGCTAAGGAATACATGCATATGCTAATACTACGACCGACACGATGCTCTATATTACCACCAAATCAATTACATGAATAGGTTAGTAATAAGACAACTTTCAACTCTCAACTACCGACTAACCTTCTAGCCTTATCCTCGATCGTCATACCTTCCTATCTAAGGTTATGTCATCGTAAGCAGAAGATGCTCCATATCTTGTCTAATCATCTTCCCCAATACTTCTTCGGTCTACCTCTGCCTTTCCTTGACTATGTCTAACCTCTCACACCTCCTCACTGGGGAATTCACACATTTCCGCTTCACATGCCCAAATCATCTCAGTCCCCTTTCCTCCATCCAATGTCCACCATGGAGGAAGATAAGAAAATCAATGCACCAATAACAATGACTTGTTTTGGTACTTGTGCTCTTTATCTTTTTTGTTGATGAGTGGAACATATTTTTATGAGTAGTCTACAGAAACAGTTCAATTTTCTGCACTGTAAAAGTATGTGGAGAAGCTGGTGTATGTTCCTCAAATTTAATGGATGACATTCATTAAATTTGGAACTTGCGCTGTCCAGATGGAAGAGACAGAGAAGAATTTGTATTCATTTTGGAATATTTTGGATGGTTTGTCATGAAAGAAAATCATAGATGCTTTGAGTAGCATCATTCTTAAAGTTTAGATGTTGATAAAATGTGAAACTGTTGTAACATGAATGTTTCAAGGGACTCAGAGGGTTGTTTGGTTCATTTACTAGTTATGCCGATATTCATTATGCTGGTGATTAATAAAGAAAGACTGTTATACATGAGTTGCTTATTTTGAAAGGGCATTTGGGTCTTTCAATAATTTAATCCTACATTGCCAATACCCATATTCTCACATTTCATCCTGCATAAAATTAAAACAACACGTAGATTCCCGTATTACCTAGTATAGGTATTATTTAATACCACAAACCAAATGCTGCATTAGTTATGCAAGTTGGTGCCCAATATCAGCCAACAATTTACACTTTTTTGAGTTTGATCCCATATTCTAAAATCTTGTTGTACATTTCTGGGAGAAAATGATTGTTGTGAAACTCTCAACTATTATACTCAAATTTTCTCTACTACTTTGGTGATTTGAGTAGATTGCATATAGAGCAGAAATTGAGGCTGGGTTGCTTTGCCTGCCAAACTTCCAATGATTTGTAGTTAGGTTCATAATCTATTTTTTGGAGACGTTTGCTCCGTCATTTAACGATGTTATCTTATCTTCAGGGTGTGCTTGCTCTCTGTGGCATGCATGATTCAGAAGCAAAGCCTGTATTGCTCTGCTCTCGCAATGACAACACCATCCGTGTCTATGATTTGCCATCGTAAGTTTGTCTCTCTCTCTGAGACTCTCTCTATGTTGTTGGAACTCATATTTTGTTCTTATTATTGACTGATCTTTAACACCATTACTTCTTCTGGTTAGCTTTTCTGAGAGGGGGAAGATATTCTCTAAGGAGAGTGTCCGTCGAATCGAGATTGGTCCTGCTGGTTTATTTTTTACTGGTGATGAATCAGGTCAAGTTAGAGTGTGGAAGTGGTCAACTGAATCCAGCAGTACATCTTGAGAGGATTAATGCATTTACAGCGATAACATTTCTTTGTTGCTGGCCAGCAATTATCTTATTTTTCTTCTCCCAGTGAGAAAATGTACCAAGCAAGGAACATATAATAAGATAAAGAAGTACCAGTTTTGATTTTCAGAGGTAGTTAGCTTAGAGCCTTGCCGTTTAGTTGCTTTTAACTATTGAGCTCTTGATGGGTTCCAGGCATATTTTTTCCTAGTCTGGTTTGTACTCAAAATCATGATATTCGTGTAAATCTCTGGAGGACATTTCTGGTCTGCCGTCCTGTATTGTTTTTCACGAGTTATGGATGTAGCTCAAAATTCTTGTGTTCCTTGAATAAGTTTGCTAATGTATGCACTACTGTTGCACATTGAAAAATGTTTCAATAACATCAGTAGTACTGGAACAGATCTGTTGTGCAAATGTTCAATTTCACTTTACCGTCACCTACTTCGCAATTTTTCTTCCAGTTCACTACCGTAATGTGGTCCAAGTTCACAGCGAAGCCTATATTCGTGCAACAAAACACCATTCAACGGCAGCAGCAAGATAATGATTAATTCTATTTGTATAGTTTTGGGTTTGTTAAGATTAAGAGTTGGTTAGGTGCATGTCAAACGTGTCTCACATGATTTGCCATAGTAAGATGTGTGCCTAGTTGTACACATTCAAAATTGGACATAAATGTCAGTTAAATGGCACAAACAGGTACTGACATCTGTCTTGATGGTCCAGTTGGACATGTGTATGCTCTTGTTATTGGCAATGATGTGTTCCTTGGTGGTACATAGGTAAGATATGGAACATAAGTGCATGTCTCTGTGGATTCTCATGTCATGTTATGTTTTTCACTTTCCTCTGGATGAATAGAGAAAGCTAGGAATCTAGAGTTGTGCAGTTCTGTTCCTACTATTGCTGTTATGTCATCAGGTCTAGAACCTTGAACACTTTGCTGTGTTTACAGATGATTCAAATTTCAAGTCTGTTCTATGATGGTATCAGTTTCTTTTATCATCTTTATTGGACAAAACAATGGGTCGTGGCCCAATCCAACCAACTCTTACTAAAATTAATTGACTTATCAACGCCGCATAATCAATATTTTATTGACTTTAATACATGCATTTAGGCGTGAATTGTACAAATGGTCACATAACTATGTTTTCTAGCCATCGGACCCATTTTATAAAAGGGTTCCTTATTTTAATGAGAAAAAAAGGTTCAACAAATAGACCAGACCGGCTCGGCCCAAGTAAAGCAAAAAGGAGACAAGAAACTTTCGCAAATAGCCATTATTATGCTTCATAGCTATAGTTTGCATATTTACGGGTTGTAGCTACAATTTAAGCTAATTCGCAGGTACATTTGTATAATTGAGTTATTTTTGTATAAATTCGAAATAACGAATTTATACAATTACAAACATCAGAAATGTAAACAATTATACAAATTCCGAATTATACAAAAGTTATACAAATTCCGAATTATACAAACGTGCAAATTATACAAAACTAAAAAGCTGAGCCGCGTCATTATAGCTAAAAGTAAGTTGCGAATGTAATTATGAAAAATTATAGCTATGTTAACTAAGTAATTAGTAAATGTTTGCTTATACACGTAATTTTTCCAATATATAATTCCACAATGTTTGATTGCTGAGTAGCAATAATAAATATGTTGTTATATAATTATTGAATGAAATATAAAGGGGAATATTTGCATCAAATGGTTGCAATCATTGTTATCAAGTCAATAAAGAGCGCACATACAAGGGATTGACAAGGTCAAGAAGCCAAACTTATTTTAGCACGCTAAGTGCAATCGGCCAAAATACACTTTGTAGAAGAAATAAAATTAAAGCGAGCATTTGGTCCCGTCGATGAATATTCACAATCCTATTACAATCATTACTCTTTATTGACTTTAGGGACTTAGGTTAGGGTTCGGTTTGTTATTGATTATGATGGCTAAAGCTTTGAACAATTGGTCTAATTAATGGGGGAGGTAACCTTTCCTTCACGTCATTCATCTTCCCCACTTGCTCAAGTATACAATATTTTATCACTCATCCCCTTTAACAATAACAACACACTCAGTGAAATTCTACAAGTCGAATTTGAATAGGGTAGAATGTACATAAACATTATCACAACCTCGTGGAGGTAGAGATGCTCTTTCTGAAAGACCTGGTTTAAGTGCAGCAAATTCAAGTATAAAGAAGAAGAAAACGGTGTAGAAAACATAGAAACTAACAAGGAAAGTAGTGCAAAGACTACAAGCTAAGAGAAGAAACAAGAACAATAAAATAATGTAACAATCGAAACACAATAAACAACAAATATGATAGATATCAAAACAAAAACTACAATAATACAGTTGGTACAACGACAAACACCAACAAACCTAAACTCTCGAAAAACAAGAAAACACTCCTCGTCTTTATTAATGTCGACGTTGGTGTTCGGAGTCAATTTTTGCGTATTTCAATTATTTTACTAGATACTCGCTACTTTTGACCAATACAAATACTGATCACCGAAATTCAAACAAAAGAAATCACCTAATATTTTTTGTCTTCAAAACTAAAATTTGAGACGATAATTTTCCTCCTACTTTATTTACCACTAGGCCCAGCCTTAATCACCTTTTTAGTACGTACTCCTCGTTGACATTTGGAATTTTTTAATGTTTTCCTCCTAATTCTATTCCGGAAGTGCTTTTGTTATTATTTGGTATTTTCTCTTTGTAATTGTTTATTAAACGTGAGGTTTTAGTGGTATATTACTATATTATTATAGTTATGTATTTGGTGTTAATAGAACCTGTCCATGCTGCTGAAGGCAGGTTAGTTGCTAGAAAAATACTAGTGAAATTTGTTAAAGTATCAATATCAATTATTTAAATTCCTTTCTGTAGTTGGCCAATAGTTATCTGAAAGGGATCAATTAACTAGAATAATGATGTCTTTAAAATTATAATAACGTAAACTTGTCATTTCTATCTTTTATTAATTGAAATGTCATCATAGTTTACGAGTTATAGCAACCAAATATATTACTCATATATAACTTATAAACTTATTTTAAGGTACCATTCCATCCAAGGAGGAACATTATATTAAAATTGTACTAGCTAGTTATCTATAATAAAGCATTTTCATATGTCAAACTATGAAGAGTTCCACGTTGGTCGTTTAAAGGATGAGTGGTCTCTTTAATATGATTTGGACAATCTTTTCCTCATGAGCTAACTTTTAGAGTTGAATTAGACCCAAAATTCACTCTTTACATGGTATCAAAGCTGGACTCGAACCCATCCCAATTCTTATTTTTTCAATGGATAGTCTCCTCTAGCTTTGGGGTGAGTGAAACGCAAGATCCATCTCTAGAAGCAGAGCCAACTTTGGGTCAGGGGTTCATAAATTATACTATTA
>JAJOOB010018502.1:0-34796 GCA_029582485.1 Solanum tarapatanum | reverse complement strand
TCTCTTTTCTAGGGCTATAGGCAAATAGGGTTAGAACACTTGCTGTTGCAAAAATTTTGAGTCAAAATTAATAGAGACTTACAGATCCAATCTCTCATAAATTGCTCTACGGACTGAGCTGTTAAGGCCGTATGCTATTGAGTTGAAGAGACCCTAAACAAAGCATAGAAGATTTGTCAAGAAAGAACATTGTCAATATTTTTAGTGTCAGAGTTGGTAAAAGGAGAGTAGATCAAAACTAAGCATCAACATAAAGTCAGAGATAAGTTCCTATCAACTGAGAATCCCACCAATTCATGGATACAGACACTTAAACTAAACTAATCAATTTTTTTGTTAGTTAAACAAATTAATCAGTTCAGAATATCACCAACTAGTTGAAGTAAACACTTGGCGGCATCACTCTTGACATTCTGTAGATAAGCTTGGTGGAAACAGAGGATCCAAGTCATTCTATCCAGACAGGTTTTGATTGTTAACACTAGTTACCAACAGGTCTATACCTGCTTGCAATCTATATGGTAATAACGGAATAAAATACTCATCAAAGAGTGCAAGTTCCCACCACACACCTTCCCCAACCACATCAAAGAGAAGAGAAAAGAGAGAATTCATCTACAGATAATAGGATTTACCATGAGCTGTGCCATTCCAACATCAAGAACAGAAAGCCAAAAGATCTTATGACCTGGTTCAATAACGTCATGTATACGGTTGATTGTACCGAAAAACCATGATCCAATAAGAATAAGGGGATAGTAACCCCAACGATTTAGTGCCTGCGAGATGGCCAACAGCATAACAGTTGATATAAAGAGGCAAATAGCAAGAAAAGAAAATGAGATGGTGTCCAAACTCCACCCGAAGCCATTCATTTTCTACCCCATACTCTTATAAGTTATTATTCTGATTTACTTTGAGATAGGAGAGGAAGCTCTGCATACCTTCATGTCTGACCGCGGATCTGGTTGGTATGACCTCTCTGACATGCCCACTGCCATCTGGAATATTAGAAGCACCAGCGTACTTGAAATGTCACAAATTATTTTCCAGAACCCAAATCTTCATGAACCAATAAAGGAATGCGTAAATAATTAAGGATAAAGGTAATGACCACATACACGAGTTGCATTGTTTAGCATCCGTATCACTTGAAAATAGGTGACACCGTTAAAAAGAATGGCACCCCAAAGAGGTGCATAAAACGTTATGAAGTGTACCACCTGCAGTGATGAACATAGGAAAGACTAAATTTGATAGAAGTTATGTCAGACTAAAGCAGAATATATCCCAAACAACTCGAATGCAAACATCAATCTAGACCTGATGGTAGGCTAGAAAAAGGGCTTTTGGCTACATGTCATGTCTTCATGGTTACACTTAAATTGTGTTGAGCTACACTATTAGTAATTTAAGTTTTATTGTGTAGGACTTGATTCTGAGCTAAGAAGCAATTTCAAAGCTAAATCAGACTCTTAGGAGCTTCGAAGTTTGAGTAGAAGTCCAAAAAATCTAACTGCCTTCAAGTTTGGGGTTGAAGGACCAAGTATGCATATGAAAAGTTGAAGAAAAAAAAGAGAAGCTGAAAATCTAGCCTACCGTGATGCGCCAGTCGCATCGCAACAGGTATTTTGATGGCAGAAGTCTATTTGCACAAGGCTCTAGAAATCCCTCTTGCCGCGTCGCATGGGGTACCGCAGATCGCGACGCATCAGTTCATTTTCTACCCATGTTTTTCCATTTCGACTAGTTACCGTTGTGATTCTTGCGCTTTGATTATCGCATTAGTTCGTTGTTATTACTGTTCTTTTTTGTATGTTATGTAATGTTTCCCAGAGCGCTTTTCATTGTTTTTACTGCTTTCATTTTCGTTTCTACCCTCCTCATAAACCACTTATGAGATAACACTGCGTATGTTGTTGTTTTTCCACTTCGCCTCATTAAGGGTATTTTGGTCCAGGGTTGGCCCCCAGTACACGGTATAAATACATCAAAAACACAATTTAAAAGGGTCTTTCGGACTGACGGGGGATTGAGAGAGCGGCTAAGTCTAGGAAGCACAATGATTCATTTCTTTTTTCATCAACAATTGATTATTCACAAGTTTGGGTTGAAAGTTGGTTGTAATGTTTTCTCGTTTTCATGCCTTTAAGACAATATCTTTCTTTTCATCTATGAAGTAGTTTTCCCTTGGGGTTTAACCATACATGTTGTTTTGAATGTTATCTGTGGATTGGACTCTTGTTTAATTGCTTGAATTCGTTAATGGAGTTTTGAATCTGATCACGGAATATTCATGCCTTTTAAGAGAATATCTTTCTTTTCATCTATAGAGTAGTTTCCCTTAGGATTTTAATATACCTGGTATTTTGAATGTTATTTGTGGATTGGACTCTTGTTTAATTGCTTGAATTCGTTAATGAAGTTTTGAATCGAATTATGAAGTTATTCATTATTTATTTAATCGAAAGAGGAATATTTTAGTAAATATCTATGCATTATATTGATGGGCCCTTCCCGGACCGTGTGCATAGCGGGAGCTTTAGTGCACCGGACTGCCCTTTTATTTTCTACGTAATCAAAAGAGCCTCTTGAATTGTTGATTGAACCAACATAGGAAAAAATTCATGAGAGGATTTCCTTGAGGCTAAAATCACTAGTGTTTTCTTGCATATGTTCACAGGCTTTCCATTAATTTAACCCACAAGGATTAAGTTCATACAAAAGAAGAATCTTAGCTACAAGAATAATCTAATCAACCGTTGAATACATGAGAATCAATAAAACCTTAGAAATGAATCTTGAACAAAGTTAGATCCCAAATAACTATCTTGCACATGTCTTGTTAATTGCCCTTACTTTTCTCATTGACAGTTAATTGCTATTGCTCAACTCTCAACATTTCCATGATCAATTTTTACAATTCTAGACGGTTACTTGTGGTTTAGAACCATCTCAGTCTAAAGAATTAATGCTCCTGATAGTGTTGAGCCAATTGAATATTGTTTGAACCAACCCCTGGGGATACGATAATTTTTATACTATTTTTGACACATTACGAACTTCATTTTATAGAGTGTTTCAAGCTTGTCAGGACCATTTTACCAAAATCATAATAGTCTCTTCTCCTTTTCTCCTTCAAAGGAAAAGAACTAAAATAAGAGATAAAATGTAAGAACTCCTTCGCCAATCAACAACCAATTACACTGTGCAATCATTTGACACATCGACTTTATTCATGAAAATGAAAGAACTCCTATATCCATAAACTTCAGTATTTCAAAACTTTCACAATTTTTTGGAGAATGTAACAGTAGAACACTATCACCGTTTTTGAAGTTATTAAAACTACATAGATGACAAACAACAGAAATTACCATGAAAAATCACATAGTAAAAGAGCTTGAAACTATGATCATTAAATACTTGCCTTTCCTGTGTGTCCTGTTTGTGCCCAACACCAAGTGCCCAGCCGACTTAGATGTTCATGATTATTGGCAATTGATCTTATAACTGTCATTACTCCTGAAGTTCCTGCAAGAAGCATCCGCATATAAACAGAATGAAGAAAGAAAAAACCTTCAAGAAGCTGCCAACCAAAACAAATGCATTCAGAAAGAGAGAAAGGAACCACAGTAACCAACTATAGAATCCAATTTGTTTTCTCTAATAAAAAGATACCCCAAACATATAAATGAAACATTGGCTCCAAATCTTCAACATCCGTCTTATGTCTAACAACTGTTCGGTGAAGAGTAAAGGCAATTGTTGTTGTCCACAAGAAAGACGCTAGGCAGAAGAAATGTGTTGTATATCCCTGAGCATAACAGAAGAACCCTTTGGAAGGATCCCTACATGACCCAAAAAAGAACTCACAGTTAATAAATGCTACGGAACCATTTAAAACGAAAATTCACTGGAAGCCTGCAACAAATGCTTGTAGATGGGAGTGACCATACCCAATTATGCTGAAGAAACTGCAGCACATGTCCTGCGCTCAAAATGACGTACTTATTACTATTATCTTAAAGCAGAAGCAAATGAATTATAAGAAGGCAGGAAATGTGAGGAACTTAATCCATAGAAAGATAAAACATTATAGCAAAGCCTATGTATGAAAGATTACAAGCCATAATATAAAAAGGAAGCATCTTAGCAATCAATGTTCTTGATAGGCACATACCATTATGATTACCACCTATGCAATTATACTAGATGTATTTTTCTTCCTATTCTTCTATTCTATTGATTGAGTACTTCCCATTAGTCTTTTGGTTTGAGTAAGCACCGCAACAATCTCCTTTCAAATAATTAACAAAGAAGGAACAAATAAACTTAAAGCAGGGTAAATTTAGCAAACTCCAATCTGGTATCTTACCCAATAAAATGCTCAGAGATATACTACTCTATCCAAGGATATGAGATAATTGATTGATTAATCTTAAGCTGTTGAAGTAACAAATTTGAAACATAGAGTCAACTTCATTTCCATTAAAGCTACTAGCACACAAATTCAAGTTCTGGATCATGCCGAAGCTACATCCATTTGATCCAAAAATCAAAACTGAGATCAGATTGAATCATATCACTGTGGGAGAGAACACGAGAATCTGGCAAGGTGCAGTCAAAATCACAATAACAAATCCTAATAACCAATATGCATACCAACTTTTTTCTTGTTCTTTCATCTTCTTTTAACTTTTCAAAGTATGTATTTATCTTTTTCTTCTTTTTTAAGTTATAACTAATTTTCGCATTACTTGCCAAATAAAAAGATCCCTAGGTATCAAAGCTTTGAGAAGCCCTAGCAGATGGAACAACTGCTTGTTTAGAGTTATAATCTTAGTAAAAGATAGAGTGAACATCATTTCCATCAGAGCTACTAGCACTAGTTCAACTTCTCATCCTATAGTAGCAAGTCAGCAACATACATTTGATCCAATGATAGAATTACCCACTGTGGGACGACAGACTGTGAGAAATGTGTATCAATCAGACAACCCACAATCCACATGGATATCAACTTCTTCCATATTCTTTCTTCTCTCTTAAGTTTTCTTCTTCTTTTCTTTTTATATACCTCCAAATACATTTTTTTCATCTTCCATGAAGATTTTCCATATTTTGCATCATTAGATACAGGATAAATTTACTCGCTTAATTGAAAATGCAATAAGTATTTTGACTACATACATGTTTACATTGTTCTTTTTTAGAACTCAGTATTTCCTTCCCAAACATCCTAGCTCACTGATCTACATACATTTTCTGGCCAAAAAACGTAAACCAAGTTTCTCAAAATATACCTACATTTTGGGCAAGAGCTAATGAACATATATAAAACAAAACCCTAATAAGTAGTGAAAAAGTGAAAGTAATTTTACTCACAGATAAAGCGAGGTAGAAGACAAGTTTGAAGGAGAACTTGCGAAGCTCTTTGAAAAGCAAATAACAGAGTACTATAAATCCTGAACCGACGAATGAGAGACTTGATGCTCCGCTGTTCACTGCCGTGAGTACTTGTCGTTCTGCCACCGTCAAATTCCCCATCACTGCTTTTACAGTTGCCATTCTTCAACCTTCTGATTACACTTAACAATCGCAAATATCCGTCCAGATTTCTTCTGTTGATCGATAAAAGCTTGGGATCGAAGGAAGCAAAAATGGTGAAGTTTACTGCTGGCAAGCAATATGAAATCCAGGGGATTTACCTGGAATATATTATGAGTTATATATAAACTATATGCTCTGCTAAACAAGCGTCGCTTTGGCCGAGTGGTTAAGGCGTGTGCCTGCTAAGTACATGGGGTTTCCCCGCGAGAGTTCGAATCTCTCAGGCGACGTAATATCTTTCTTCTTAAGAAAATGTTCTTTTATATCATCATTTATTTCAATTTAAATCAAGTTTGTACTATGTTAATGAGAGGATTACATTAAGGAGTAGTATACAACAAATGTTCAATTTCAATTATTTATCAAATTAAGGTTCGATCAATAAATATTACATTTTTTTTAGAATAGTTTTGTGATAGTGTACTATACCCTTATTATGAACTTTTGCTTATTTGCTAAGATTGTATTAAAAATGGGGTAGTTTTGATAGATTTTATTTGTGCAACACCTTACAAATTCAATGCTAAAGGTCTGAACCTTTAGTCATAAGCGTATCATCTTGAACCCGGTGATGTCCTACTTGTTCATGTGTGTTAAGGTCTATTTTCAAGTATAGTAAGTGTATCAGATATGATTTAGGGTCATAAGGAACTTCTAATGGATATGGTTTAGGGTCATGAGTTTTTAGCATGAGTTCATGCAAGGATCAACTTCAAACGACCATTTCTCTCAGAACATGAAGAGTTAGTTGTCTCATTACCTATCAAATTAAAGTTTTATGAGACTTATTTTCAACGCCACGAATCATTTGTTAATCTGAATCCAGAGTAAAAAGTTATGATCAATTTTTCCGCGATACTCAGATTTTAGGATTTGAGTTTTACGGATCAAACCTACCGATCGTGAAAGCATCTACGGGCCTTAGATTATGCTCATAAAATTAAATCAAAGACTTAAAATTTTCACCTGAGTTCCACGAACCATTCCACGGGTCTTAGAATGCACATATACCATATACAACCCATATATCACCATATATCATACGTATATCATTTTTTCATATTTCATTAAAAAAAAAAAACGCTATTTTAAGTTTCTTTTTCTCATTTTTAACTTCTTCATCAACCTCAACAACTTTAAAGAGCTATGTTCAATCCTACTAAGTCTTGGTAAGTATTCTTCATGATTTTATAACATAAATCCTAAAATTTCTACAAGATTCAAACATCAAATCCTTTTCTTTTCTCTAGTGCTAACAAGAACTCAATTCTAGGGTTCAAACTTGATTTTTGAGCAATTTCATCAAGAGTTCTTCCTTTCAAATCAAGATAAGCATACTCCATATTTTTAAAGTGATTTTAACATGTGATTATGTATCCTAAGCAAGAATCTACCATCAAAACCTAGGAGTTTCACGATAACTCATCTCAAGGTTCAAGAATAGACTTTTGTGATTCTCCTTCAACACTAGGGTTATTCATCTCCAAGCTTCAAGTTCAACAATTCTATCAAAATTTTCTCTTCTAGGTATGCGAGATTCCATCCATAGATATCATTTCACCCATTATGTTTCAAAGAAACTTTCATACTTCAGTCATTGAATTCTACAAAATCTAGTGTTCATATGAAAAACATTAAATCACAGTTCCTCCTTATGGACAATCTATGAATACATCTTTTCCACTCAATTTAGTATATTTATATTAGTATTTTAATAAGTCCTCGTAATATACTAATTCATGCCTTTAAACTTATGTCGATTGAATTGCATAGTCCAAACAAAGTATAGAACTCGTCATAATCAATTTTTAATTCAGTCTTCAAATCCAATAGATGATTTCATATAAATTGTTTATCAGTCAGTCTTAAATTTTCAATATTATTGAGCGAGTCAGTTTATTAGCATAATTATGTTGGGGAAGTATTACTTAGCACCTGCGAACATAGGATGAAGAGTTACTCTTCAGTTAGTCGATGACCATTAGTAGCAACTAAGTCTCAGAATATGAGTCAACATAGGTTTTAAAGGTTCATTCGTCAAATTAGGTTGGACACCTTAATCCTTTTGGACATTAGTTTAGTGGATTTACGTCATCAGTATTCTTACTCTTGACAAGATATAGAGGGCCCTCCTAGTTGAGGTATAAATTGAACTTTATTTAGTTCAAATAGAGTATGTCAATTATTACTATCTCCTACTATTCAGATTTAGATATTGTACAACCTTATACTCAGTTTATTCTATTGTATGACCTTGTATTCAGTTTATTCAATAGTATTGATCAATTGCATGTTTATATAGTAGATATTAGATTTCTTTCGGTTTAACATCTCAGATACATCATGCTCAACTTTATAGAATATAGTGCATATTTCACATACTCAATACATTCCAAATACTAATTATATACCTCTTCTAACTACACTTTTCATGTGATGTAGATTCAAGTGCTTATTATCAGGATCCTAGTCAAATATATCACAGCTTCCAGCCAACAGGTGATGAGTTCTAGTTATTCAAGGACTCAAGTCAATCAATATTTTATTTCTGCTCATATGTATCGATTAAGGAAAACAGGGGAACATGTCTCAACTACCTATATTTAATATTAGTAAAGGCTTCATTGACAGTCAGTTAGGGTTGTTGTATTCAGTCTACGTAGTTGTAGATTCTTTTCAGATTACAGTTGTTGTAAACAAACTTTTATTTAGTAAATGTATTGAACTAGTTTATTCCATAACTATGCTTTCGTTAAGTCGTTTTTAGCTCTTATACATATTTAGATTTAGTTTCTCATGACTTATGCCAGTATCAATGGTTAGTTTTGGATCACTTATGATTCTAAGCACATTATTACATTTTAAGGTGTAGTATCGGACCATGAAAATTTGGCAACCAACAATACATATATATTAATGCATAAAAAATTTCAAAGAGTTAAATAATGTGATAGCAACAATTATAATTTCACTAGAGAAAGTAGAAATTCAAGAAACTTTATAGAATAACGAAATAGAAAACTTGGTTAAATTGTGTGCATTCCATTCGTCCCTGTCACGACCCGAGCCTACATCCTGGACGTGGCCGGCACTCAAGAACCATTGCTCTCAAGCGAACCCTCATCCTAGCTGACTACAAGTGGAAAACTAACTCAAACATACACAAGCATCGAACTGAAAGAAATGTTAAATCAACAGTGTATTAAATCTCAAAACTCGCTGAATATACTAAGTATTAAACATAAGTTTTGAAGAAAACCTCTGACACTGAGAGACTCTCTAAAACTGTCTATCTATGAAGCCTAAACTGTATAAAGATGAGTGTCGGGACAAGACCCACGACTTCTCAAAAACTAATACTAATAACTCACAAAATTGGAGTTCTCCGAAAGCAAAAAGGTCTCACTCAAAAGCTAACGAGCAGATAAAGTGATCTCAATGGACTTTTGTTAAGGATCCTAAGTGCATGTATCTGCATCATTAAAAGATGCAGGTTGAATGACATCACTACGTTGAACGTACAAGTATGTAAAATAGTTGAATTAAAAATAACTGAATGAAAGGACTGCAATAGATATAAATATATACTCAACTGAATGTAAAGAAATAAAAGAGTGAAATCATTAAAACTTTACAAAAATACTCACTCATCTCTGAACTCAACATATTAGTGATATAATAAAAAATACACTTTTAACTCTATTTGGGAGATTCTCTAATCGAAGACCATCACTATGAGCTACGTTCTCAATACTACTCCCAATAAATATATACTCATGTTCAATGTTTAAAAACATTCTCTTTCTCAATTTGAGGTAATTACTCAAAAGATCCTCTTAAAAGAGGTAATGCTTTGAAATATCTCTGAACTCATAAACTCATTTAGCTATCAAAGTTTCTCTTTTCTCACTTTAAAAAAATGATATATTTGGAAAATACTTAGTTCCCTTATACTCTCTCTCAAAGCATCTCTTCAGACTCTACCCAAAACTCTTCTTTATTTTCTCAGAAATTAATTTAAGACAATGATTGGTTAAAAGGATTTCTAAATAAATAACTCAATAATAAGGTTCATGCTGGAAAATAGACATGAACAATAAACTCAAGATCTCAATACATGATATATAACAACTCAACAATTAGGAATAGAAATTCGGAATCAGAATTTTAGAACTCAGAACTCAACATCAAATTCATCTCAAGAATACTCAAAACTAAGGATAAAACCCTAGATTACTCTTTTACTGCTAGAAAGTAGATGTAGGGCGTGAGGTTGAACTAGTCCAGCACTATGATAGTCTTACATATCTGATTATGAAGCTATTAGATCGAAAACTTTGACGGAGGCTTGATTTTTCTTGAGCTCGAGTAAGAACACTACCTTTCTTGGATGAAATCTTTGGTCTTGGAATCTTGGTGCTTGATCTTGATAAAATAAATTCTTTTATGGAGTTTCTAGAGTGGAAGAATTTTGGAAAACCTTGGGTTGAAGGCTTCTCTTTGTATCTTGAATTTTTGACTTGAATGTTTTAGGGTTCTTGATGAGGAAGAAGAACCCTAGGTAAGTTTTAAGAGAATTTCTAAATACTTGAATGTTTAGATTGATGATTTTGAGAGGAAAACTAGTTAGTTGAATGATATACTCAGTTAAAACACTCAAAAACAACTTAGAATAGGGTTAAAAGCTTGGGAAAGGATCAAAATAATCCTAGAAGCGTGCATAAAGTTGCTTGAAAAAAAGTGCAGCAAGCCTTCACGGAATGGTCTACCATTCGTCAAAATTTCTACCGTCCGTTGGTCAAGTGGTAGAACATCAACTACATGACAGGGCTTTACTAAATAGGTATAACCTTTTACTCCAAACTTAGAATGAGGCAAATTTGGCGGCGTTGGAAAGAGGACTCATAGACCTTTAATTTGATAGGTCATGAGCCACCTAATTCATTATGAGCTGAGAGATATGATTGTTTGAAGTTGACCTAAGTAGAATCTTATGTCAAAACTTAATCGATAAGGAAGCTTTCAACTCAACTTTGTGTTGGGGGTTTCTTGTGACCTTAATTCATCTCCAAATTTATTCTCACACTAAAGAATTTACCTTAACACCTAAGTATAGTTTAAGAATTACCCGACACGATCTTATATGTAAATGAAGAATAATTCGGATTTTAACTTAGGAATTTTCAGGGTGTAATAGTCCCATTTTATATGGTACCCTTTTTTTTTTTCCGTCCCAAAAAGAATGTCACCTTACTATAATTAGAAACAATTTAACTTTAAATTCTCCTTTTATCTTTACTGAAATGATTTACAACCACACAAATATCTAAGTATTTCTAATTAGGACCACAAATATCAAGAGTATCTTTTTTCGTAAACACTATGTCAAGTCAAAGACGTCACATAAAATGAGATAGAAGAAGTACTATCCAAGATCTAGGAGTATGCACCATATCGACCACTTCAAGGAACCTCATAAGCTTCTAAGTATCTTTACAAGTAGTATTTATCTCCTACGAAACTATATTCCTTTTTAGTACCATAGCCACTATATTTTTTTGTATCTGATAAGACTTACACCTTTGATCCATTTTTTCGTAGCAGTTTTCAACGTTGTACAAATTATGTTGCTTCAACAATGATGATCTTTTCAAAAGTTTGAATTTGAATGTCAAAGTCTTAAAGCAATTTATCATAACTATTCATAACCGTCACACCAATGCTTGTCATCTTTTTCTCCTTTATGTAAACTAACATTTGCACTGTGCTCAATACTATTCACATAAATATACACTATGCTCAATAATTGTAAAGATATCCCATTTCAAGGGAAAAATTGAAAATCTTCATCTTGAATTAATACTAAAAATGCTTCTTTATAATTATATTAAATCTATGTTTTTATGAAAAATTAATTGTACTTTCTCAAAACTAAGATATGATTTCTTTAAAACTAACTATGCTTTTATTTTTGAGAATAATGCACTTCAAGCAATTCATGCTTTCTTGAAACTTTTTCTAAAACACTATTTAAGGCTTAGAATTTACTTTACGCATGAAAATAATGTATAAGAAACAGTATGTCATGGCTTTCATTTACTCTTAACTATAAAAAGTTTGTGTGGTATATTAATCATGAACAACAATCAAAGATCATTAATAATATGAAGTATTGAAATCTCTATAATGATATTAAGAACCAACAATAGGAATATAGAGAGAATTTCGAACATATTAAACTTTGGGGTAAAAACTCTAGTTTTGATCTTGCTAAGTTAAATTATAGATGTAGGACATGAGGAAGAACTTAATTCCTCACTATGATATCCTAACATAACTTAATGTTCCACAAATCTTGAAGAGAAATCCTAACTTGATGAAGAACAATTAAGAAATGCTTTCTTGAAATTTTTGGATTTGTTTCTTGAAAATCCTATGTTTTGATGGTAGATTCTTGCTTAGGATACATATAATATGTTAGAATCACTAGTAAATTGTGAGAGTATCATTATCTTGATTTGGAAGGAAGAATTCTTGATGGACTTGCTAAAAAATTCAATTTTTGAGCCCTAGAATTGAGTTATTGATTTCACTAGAGATATAAAAGGATTTGATGTTAGAATCTTGTAAAAACTTCTAGAATTTATGTTGAAAGCTCATGAAAAATACTTGTAAGACTTGGCGTGGTTGAAGAGATCTCCTGGGGGATGTTGGGTCAACGCCGAGGTGAAAAGTGAGAAAAGAAACTCAAATAACGCTTTTATGAAATCTGAAATATTTAATATACAAATAATAAACATGATATACGAGTGGTATACACGGTCAACGGGACTTCTACGACCAGTGGAATGATCCACAAACTCGTTGATTGCTTCCGTGAAGCTGAGGTGAAAATTACAAGTCTCTGATTCAATTCCACGAGTATGAGCCACAACCCGTAAATGCTTGCACGACAAGTAGTTTCCAATTCATGAAACATGGAACACAATTCTTAGACTAGAGTGTCTCTAATAAAACAGCCGTAACGTTTTACTTCAGGATTTGATTTTCAAATAATTAGTGGCATTGGAAATAAGACTCAAAGACCTATAATTTGATAGGTAATAAGACACATAACTATTGTATCAAAATTCAATCAACAAGGAAACTTTCAACTCAACTTTGTGCTATAGGATTTCTATGACCTTAATTCTTCTCCAGTACTCTTACCATACTAAAGAATTAAGCTTAGCACCTATGCACAACTAGGAATCATCCGGTATGGGTCTATACACATACGAAGAATTATTCGAGTCTTAGCTTAAATTTTTTGGGGGTGTTACATTATGTTTCCAGTACTTGTTATATTCATGTTTTAGTTTGACTTGAACAATAAAATGAAGACTATTGAATGATGATCAGCTTGAGGGAATGGATGTTGGCAAGTGCTCAGAAGATTGTACGTTGATTTCATATTTTTTAATGATTAAGGTCGTATGAATGATATTCCATTATTTGTTTATTTTTTTATGTTCTCTCTCTGATTTCTCTTTATTTTATATTTTATATAATTTTTTGTTTGTCGTAAGTTTATAATTTCTTTTGATTAAAATAGTAACTTATGACTTTGTTGGAAGTCAATTAACTAACCAAATATTATATATATACATCTTATCGTCTTTTATAACTGTCACTACAACAAAAATAGCTTTTAGCATTAATAAATATACACATTAACAAAGAGTGATTAAACCTTTACCGCCATTAGTTAATTGCCATAATTTGATCCAGTCGCTATAGGCTTTAGGGACATTTACAAAGCGTGCTAAATGTCGTTAAACATATGTTTTTAGCGATAATTAACCTATTGTCGTTAATAATTACCGCTAAAGATCATTTTTGATGTAGTTTACGCAAAATGCGGACAAATTCACTAGTTCTAATATTAATTAATGGGACAACAAATTTATTTGGGCAAACAAAAGAACTTCAACTTTGAAGTCTAATTAATTAATATGGCTGTCATGAAAATACAATGTGAATAGTATATATTCATTCTAACTACGATATGTGATGTTTTCTTTATTGAATAATTGTTAAAGTCAATAAAAAAAATATTTTAATTATTTTATTCCGAACGTGTCTGCAATAAATAAAAGTTGCTCAACTAATATAAGTTTAGACTACATGGCAGTCAAACATATGGAGGAAATATCATTAATTGTGCAGTAGGTGATAACTAAATTTAGAAGAAACAACTGGCTAAAAAAAGGGAAAAAATAGGGGTAAAGTATTGAGCTAAAAATAGTGACTAAATTATTAAAAGGAGCTAAAAGTTGTAAACTAGATTATCAAAAGGTACATATAGGTAAGAAGTGGATGGTTGAGCTAAAAATAGTGACTAATTAGATCACTAAATGGACATGGCCTTTAATTTTCCCTTTACTTTACCTATCTTTAATAGTCTAGTTTTACCTATCATATTAATTACTCTCTCTGTCTCATATTAGATGGACATTTTACTAAAAATATTTGTCTCATATTACTTGATTACTTACTAAATAGGAATAAGGTATAAGTACTCCTAGACTATGACTGAAATTTCAGAGACACACCTTAACTAAACTAAGGTCCTATTACCCTTGAACTCATTTTTTTTTATACACCTTTTGGTTTACGTAGTATACTCCGCGACTCCACACAGTTGAGGTGCGTGGGAGATGTTTGGATGCCACGTAAGCCAAAAAGGTGTACAAAATTACCAAAAAAAATGGGTTCAGGGGTAATAGGACCTTAGCTAAATCTCTGAAATTTCGGTCATAGTCTAAGAGGTACTTGTACCTTGTCAATTATCCCTACTAAATAAGAATAAAATCAGTTAATTTTTTCTCATTTTACCCCAACAACTAATAGGATCTTTAGAAGTTTAAGCATATTTTGAAGATCTAAGAATTTCTGTTTTCAAGAGGCAAATTATTATAAACAAAGGACAAAATAGTAAAGTTGATCAATCTATTAATGATTTCTTAATGAAAATGTAAAATAGAAAGTGTCCATCTAATATGGACGGAGGAACTATCAGAGAAGGAGAAGTGTTCCTTTCATTCAACAGAAAAGGTGTGAATTTATATGTTCCTACTGTACAAATGAAAGTTTTTATTGCTTTATATGTTGCATTTTTCAGGTTGATGCCGTCACGTTGTTGCTTTTAATTGTTGAGTTTCTTACCAACTCCACTTAAACAAATAAAGTCCTCTCCATTTATTAATCAACCATAACAAATAAAGTCCTCTCCATTTATTAATCAACCATATTTTTTTTTAAATAACGCTAGTGTCTAAGCAGATTTCGATATATGAATGTTAATCAGTTACCTCTCATCAACACAGAATGAAATAACATATCGAACCACCAAAAATTAGGTCTTGATCTCCTATTGTTTCACCGACTTTATTGATCCATAGGTCACAGTGTCGGTGTTAAGTGTCTAGCTAGGTATGAAATGACATGTCTATTTCAAACCTTACAATAGAATTGGCTTAGTCTTGTTTTTTTTTTCAATTTCATATCTAACAACTGAAGAAGAAGAAAAAAAGAAGAGAAAATCATGTTACATTTTTATACCTTAACAGGAAACTAGTATGCTGTTTATACCTTCAATATACTCTGCTTACTGCATTAATATTTAGTAGCATCTATAAATTGAAGTGCAATTACTTATATTGTTCGCTGCAATGCCTTTACCATGTCAATGTCTTCGATAGAGAGCTGTATCTGAGTAAGATGCCACCATTCGCTGTCTATTGAGTCGATGTCTCCAGCCATAACCTTGATTTCTCTCATTATTTCTATTCCTTTGTGGTGCTGCAGCATCCTCATTTTGCTCACTTCCACTGCTAAAATCATTACTCAATGTCATCGTTATCATTGGATCACTGATTGAAGTGTCGATGTTGTTGTTGTTTTCATCTTGAAGAGTTTCGAGAATCTTGACAACATCATCCATTGTAGGCCTAGGCTTAGGATAATGATTTAAGCATTTGTATGCTACTAATGCTGCAGTTTGTGCCCCTTTCATAGGGTATTCATCTTCAAGTCTTCGATCCATCACACGAGCAACTCTCTTTGGATCTCTTAGATAAGGCCTTAACCATTCAACTAAATTATGTTCTCCTTCTCTTCTCGACTTATCCAAAGACCTTTTACCTGTCAGCAGTTCCAACAGAACTACTCCAAAGCTGTATACATCACTCATTGTCGTCAAATGACCTGGAAATCATAGCAATGAATTAGCTAATCACAAGTAATTGGACGTATACCATTTTTCTATTGAATCAAAGAGTTAATTTACCTGTCATGATGTATTCAGGGGCTGCATAGCCATGTGTTCCCATTATTCGTGTGGAAACATGAGTATCATCCCCTTCTGGCCCATCCTTTGCTAGTCCAAAATCAGAAAGTTTAGCAGTGTAATCCTACAACACAGATGATCATGTTTCAAGTGTCATTATATATATATATATATATATATATATATATATATATATATCTCTGTGTTTGTTTTTCATTTCTTACAGTATAAAAACAGCAAGAGATCGAGGTGCTTACCGAATCTATTAAGATGTTTGAGGCCTTAAAATCCCTGTATATGACTGGTTTGTCTCCTTCATGGAGGAACGCGAGACCTTTTGCTGCTCCCAATGCTATCTTCATCCTTGTTGACCACGATAATGTGATCGAAAACTCTGCATAATGCCACAAATACAAACATGATTGACAACTAGATATATCAAGGCACGACTCGGTTTCAGGTTCTCTGAGTGCTAAACACCATATTTATACTACTACTACTTAGATGATGTAAAAAACAGAATCAATTTTATATCCAATTTCGCGATAGCCTTATATATGCACAAACTTCACATGAATGTATATGGAAACTTACTTCCAAAAATTTGATTCTCCAAGCTTCCTCTTGGCAAGAATTCATAGACTAAAAGCCTATTATCATCCTCCCAGCAGTATCCAATCAATTTTACCAGATGTGGATGCCTCAATTGCCCCAGGAATATTATCTCTGTCTACATAATAAACTCACTAATTTCAACCATGTATATATATAATAACAACAATTATCACATCTCAATCCTCACAGTCCATATCGCTCCACAAACACAAAAGATCAGAAACGAAAAAACAACATAACTCACCAGCCATTCCTTGTGACCTTGTAGACCCTCTGTATCCAGCACCTTAACAGCCACAATCTGAGCTTTTAATCCTGGTCTAACCTTGTCATCGACGAATCCCTTGTACACAGGTCCAAAACCTCCTTCACCAAGAAAATTAGCAGAAGAAAAATGATGTGTAACCTCTCTAAGATCAGTAAATGTAAAGTTTATAAGGCTTGATCCAATGAATGAATTAGAGAGTTCATCAGCCGATAACGGTGAACTTGGATCATCAAAGTCTAAAAGTGTTAGCCTCTGGAATGAAGTTTGTTTCTTGACCTGTTTCTTAGATCTTACAAATTCATCATCCACTTTGTAACAACATGGAATCATTGATTTCCAGCTTAATTTTTCACCAGTCATTTCTTCGCGAAACAACTAGCTAGAGAACGCGAATGAAAGTAATGAGTTTTTCAACCTTGTTATAACTAATTTATCAATCACCAACTACTCCTTAATATACACAGAACTTTGATATAGACTGATGCATTTATTGAATTATTCCATGTAAACGTATAAAAACTTTATATTAAAATATGTACTAAATCAAATGTACTTGGAAACAATTCAAAAATTCCAACACTAAAAAAGAATATTTAGTCGTTGTATTAGCTAACAAGAGAAACAGACTTGTCCACCTATTTGACTTTAATGGCATGATTAAGAATAGTTTGTTATGTGTTAATTATTATTTTTCAATTTAATATACATGTGGAATGCAACAGTTTCTTGCTTTACGTTCGAAAATTTCTTCATACTTTGCTGTCAAGGGTATTTAAATTATTTAATTTTCTCAAACCTCTCCCGGATATCTTCTAAAGTCTGATTTTGTCCTCTCAACTGCCCCTTTTTTCTTTTATTAATTAATATAGTGTAGTAAAATAATATTTCTTAAGTTCTATGATTTTCGGAAAATTATGAGTTTGATAAAATGTGTCGTTTTGTATATGAAATTAATAGTATATGAATAATACATGCATTTTCCAACATGAAATTATGTTTGGTTATTCTTGCCATCTGTCATTGCTTATATATGGCTATTTTATGTTTTTTTGTATAAAGAGAACTTGGGGTAAATTAGTAGTTTTGTTTTTGAACTATATATTGACAATATTAAAAATATCCTTCTACTTGATTAACTTAACTTAGATACACCCTTGATCTGTGACATAACATAACAAGTGGTCTCAAACTCTTATATGAGCATGTGACTCTTAATAAAAAGTCGAGGGAAGTATTGAAAACACTCCTAAACTTGATGAGAATTTAGGGATGTATTTGTTGAGTTTTAAAGGTGTGAATAGGAAATGAAGGGTTGAGACTCTCCTGAAGGTCGATTGTGACTTTTTCGAAGGGTTGTGCTGAATACGAGTGGTAACAGTATTTAAAAAAAAAAAAAAATCTCAACGAGATGGAGAGAGTACTATTTTTTAAGACATGAATAGAGCCCACACATGTGTTTTGCATGCATCAAGAGAAATTATTATTGTGAAGAAAAGCTTTCAAATTGAGATACTCTTTTAAAACCATGATATATGGACAAATGTTTTTTCTTGCTTCTAAGAGCTGAATCATGATATATTATATTCTAAGTCTTCTAAGACTTGTTAGCAATCTTTAACTATTTTTTGAATTATAATCCCTTCGAAGGAAATATATGTATAATATATCTCTTCCAAGCAGTCACAGTGATAGACATCTTATGACATATGATAGCTATGTTAAATAACGTAATTTTTATTTTATTAGAAAATAAGAAATGACAGGAGAATACTTCTAGAAGCTGGCCCCATTTTGTTGGCTGAACTAAAAACCTAAAAGCCACCCCTTAGTTGTAATTGAGAATGAATTTCCCTACCAAAATATCAAAATCTCCTTACCAAATCTTTTGGTTTTGGTTGCTTCCAAAATATGTTATCTAAGTTCAATGTCAACTCTACTACAATTTCTGATGGTTCTAAATTCCAATCATCACATTAATGATAGCTTCAAAAGCTCTGCGTGCTACCAATTCATTTAATTAAGGTGCATTAACCAAATTGATAAAAAAAATAAAAGAAGTCCATAAACAAGTCTCTATCCTGATCTCCAGCTACAAATTATAATTGAATGTTCCACCCCTCTCCTTTTTTCTTTTCCTTATTTTGTGCCATTCTAGTTGATTTGTGCATGTGGTACTGTGCTATTTCCTCCATTCTAAAATAAGTGTTACATAGGTAAAAAATATTTGTCTCAAAATATGGTCTCATTTGTTTTCATTAAAGTTTAGACGTCTGAATCTGTACATCTGAATAATTAAAATATTGTCTCTAGGAACACTGAATAAATAAAATGGTTTAGTATTCAATATCTAAATGTATATAATTTATTTGTATCTTTAAATAAATAAATAATTCAAATAAAAATTAATAAAAAAAAATACTTACGCTGATTGGTAGTGATGGTATAGATAATTTGTAGTGGTGGTGGTAATGATAATAGTGGTTGTTAATGGCTAGTAATAATGGCGGTGATAGTTGTGACGATTTAGGTGGTTGGCGTTGTGGTGATTGTTATAATGGTGGTGGTGGTGGCGGTAATGACCAAATAATGGATGGTGGTAGCCGATGGTGGTGTTAGTTGTGGTGACAAAGTTTATTAGTAGTGGAAACTGACTGTGGTGGTAGTGGTTGATAGTAGTGGTAAAGGTGGCGGTGTCTACAAAGACAAGGGGGTGGCAATGGGTATATAATTATAATGATGGAGAAGGTAAGTGTGATATTTGACAATAATGTTCAACAATGGTGGTAGTTGTGATGACAGAGGTGGTTGGTGGTTGTCACGACCTAACCCACTGAGCCGAGCGAACACCTACTCTAACACCTAGATAGGAGAACCCTTGTCCCCAAATCGGGACATTAAATACGGAAGTGAAAAAAATATAAGCTAAAACCCTATTTAAATATGTAAATACTCAAACTTGGTCAAAATAAGAATACTTTTTTCAAGAAATACCCTAAACCCTGCCCAAGAAACTAGTCTAAGCATGTACAAGGGCTTCTAAGAGAATACAAGATTTTAATTTTAATAGACACAACTCCCACCATGAAGGAAGATGAGTAGAACTTGTCGGAGATCATCATTGTCTTTATTTACGAAACATCGCTAACCATGCAACCAAACTATGCCAAGTTGCATAGAAAAAGTTGTATCATCACAAACAACATGCACTAGTAGGCATCATCGGTCGACCCGACTCCACCACATAATATCATGCAAATAATCAATAAACATGGAACTTGGAGATATAATTATGACCCTAATCCTTAACATTACCACCTTCACTGCCTAATAAGATGTAACACCCACAACTAGAAAGAGTTAGAATTAGGAAGAGTCATTTTTGGAAGAATGAAAAATCTGGAAATTTGACAAAATTAAGTTAAGTATAAATTTTAGGTCAATTTCAAACGACCATAACTACTAGCTCAATATGATTTAGGTGTTCTACAAGATACCGTAGGAAATATATTTGAATTATCTTTCCAACGCCGCCGAGTTTGCACGATTTCGAATTCGTATGAGGGAGATATGCCCATTTGAAGTTGGGTTGTCTAGATAAGGAAAGTCAAAACCGGATTTTTGAAGGGTATATGGTCTTTTTGCTATCCAATTAATTAATTCTGTTTTTGGTAATTAAGTTGGGGTCTAAACTGATTGGATTCAGTTTATGCTTTATCAAACCAAGTTAAGGTTAGAAAAGAGGAGAAAGAGCAAGGAATCGCCAAGTTCTTGAAGAATTGCTTGTGGATTTCGTCAAGGGGTGATCCCTACGAGGTATGTGAGATCACATAGCGTTGGGTTAGTTCACCCACGCGCCAATCATGATTTGATTCAGCATAATTATGTTCTTGAAAGAAAAGTTTATGAGTTCTTGATGAATATTGTTGAAAGTTTCGTTTAAATCTTGATTGTTGAAGTTTGGAGAAGTTCTTGAGATAGATTCATGAAATTAGATGTCGTTTTAAGTAGATTCTTGCATATTTTGGTTATGTAGTTGAATCTAAGTGTTTGGGGAAAGACCCAATTGAGTTTAGATGGTTTAGAGCTGAAAAACGACCAAGAAAGTTCGTAAAAAATCTGAGAAAAAAGGTGGGGTGCCGCACCACTCTGAGCTCCCCACAAAGTTCTCTGATGTTTGGCCTCTGGGGCGCCGCACCAGCCAGAGCACCCCAAGCCAGACTCTAAAGTTTTGGTTTAGCGCCCCGCGCCACTCAGAGCCCCAGGGACTCTAGGTCATCTATTTCTTCCCAGTTCTTTCCGTTCTAGTTCCCTTAAAACGTACCTATGTTTCCTAGTTGATTACTACACTCTAAGGTACGTCTAAACAACATGAAATCATGAGTCTTGAATCCATAATTAAATTCAAGGATAGTTAAGATTCAAGTCAAGAGAAGTTAAGAGTCAAGTCAAGAAAAGTTCATAGAGTTTTCCAAAAGTCTTTTTCAAACGTTTTAACTTTGTTTTAAGCCTTGAGTTTTGAGTTGAGTAAAAAGTAAAGATTGAAGTTCATTTCTTCAAAGAGTATATAGGGACTGTGTATTCCCAAAGAGTTTAAAATGTTTTCACATTTAAATAAGAAAGGAAACTGATATTTCAAAAGAGCCTTTGAGCTAGTTTTCAGTAAAGAGTAAATGCTTTCACAATTAAGCAAGAGAGGAAACTTTGATTTCCAAAAGGAGTCTTTGAGCTAAGTTTTGAATAATTATCTCAAACCACTGAAAGAAGTTATGTTTTTAAACATAAGAGCTAGTATTATATTTTGGGAGTAGTATTGAGCACCGATATGGGGGAGAGTTCAGACAACTCCCAGCCCCCATAAACCATGTAGCCACCATGGGTAAAAAAGGGTCATACTTTTTAGATGATTCCATAGTGCTTTTTAGCATAGACTAGTGGATTCACTTAATAGTCAGGTTCTATACCCTCGACAAAGTATAGGACGGCTCTGGCAGCATGAGGCAAAACGTTGTATCATCACAATAGCTCTTACGTGATGGTTGTCGATTAGAGAACCTCCCACAACAATATTTTGTATTTTTATTACATTTCAGAGTTTACATTGTATCTTTGCATACACACAAAGTTGCTATTATATTTCTAAATACACAAAGTTGTTATGCATGTTTTAAAAAGCTTTTCTTTATATTGCACTTGTTTATACTGTTTTATATTGAAATGAGTTCAGTTGAGTTTAGATCAGGTTTTTTCTTCAGTTCGTTTCAAGCTTAATTCTTATTTAGATTTTCTCTCGCTTGCTCGTACATTCAATGTACTGATGTCATTTGGCATGCATTTTTTTATGATGCAGACACAGGTAACCATGATCAACATCCAGTGCATCGTTGATTCTAGCTAAGAGTTTGTTGGTGAGCCTCCTTGCTTCCGGAGGATCCCCTTTTATCGCTCTCAGTATGTTTAGTTCATTAGGATGTCGTGGGTTTTGACCCGACGTCCATCTCAGTTGTTTAGAGGCTTCAGACAGTTAGAGATATTAGTTCTTGAGTCTTTCTATTTCTTATTTTGATGGTTGAGACTTAAGTTGCCATTTTGGCCAGTGAATGTTATTTTAATATATTCTAAGTTTATTATCGAGCAGTTCAGTTTTTCTTTTTTTAAAGTATTTATATTACGAGTAAGTCTTCCACTGAGTAAGTAAACCATGACAAGTGTTCGCTTGGGGCCAACAATGGTTCTCAAGTGCCAGTCCCGCCCAGGGTATAGGCTCGGGGGTGACATAACACTACCTTGGGACTCATACACCCTATCTAAAATCACCCCACCTCCTTCCACTGCCAACTCTACCATCTAGGCCGTTTCACCCTCGAATCAGATCATAACCTAACCATCTATCATATAGAGATTTTACAAATCACTCATTTTACCAACCCACAGTCCTTCCACTAACCTCGTTAACTATCCTGCTACTCTCCCTAAAGTACCATGCCAACCCCATGGCCCTTGACCAAGTTAGTAAACCTCCTACAAGACTCCTACTAAATTACCTTGACTCAAATCCCCCATTATAAGATATGTTCCAAATCCTTTTAATAACCGTAAACAGTCCCACCATTCAAATTATGCACCAGACCGCCGATCATCAACCTGACCTAATCAACCACCAAAACCTGCCCAAAATCATAACAATCACCCATACCTAATTTATCACATCCATCAAGTAACTCGGACCACCAAGTATCCATGAAGCATCATCTCCAGGGTTTAACATGCAACTTCGATCTACAAGAACCATCATAACATATACACACAATTCCCCGCCACTCATGGACCAACATATAACAATCATATTACGAAGAAGTAAACTCCATACACTCATGGAACCTACATTCAAGAGAAAAGTTAAACACATACCAAATGTGGTACCCAAGCAAACCATGCATATATATATATATATATGCCAAACCTATGGGCTGGAGACTGAAAGCTGCAAAAAGAAACTCAAAATATTGTGTCCATAATGGCCTCTAAGAGTGACATAAACACATATCCTTTTAACATAGGTCATCGAAAGGATCTCAGAGACCCACCAAAGTACGAAAGCCAGGATCTTTCAGAAAATAGATTCCTATACAAAGAGTGTATAACTGCATGGATAAGCTCACACTACCCTGTCAATTTGGGATTTAAATTAGAGATTTTCCTTGGGTGGTATCGGAAAGAATTCAAATCACCCCACCTATTTCCATTGCCAACTCTACCATCTAAGTCATTTCACCCTCTAATAAGATCATAACCTAACCCTCTATCATATATAGATTTTACAAATCACTCATTTTACCAACCCATAGTCCTTCCACTTACCTCGTTAACTATCCTGCTACTCTCCCTAAAGTATCATGTCAACCCTCTGGCCCTTGACCAAGTTAGTAAACCGCCTGCAAGACTCCTACTAAATTACCTTGACTCAATCCCCCCTTATAAGATATGTTCCAAATCCCCTTAATAACCGTAAACAGTCCCACCAAATAAATTATGCACCAGACCGCCGATCATCAACCTGACCTAATCAACCACCAAGAAATATCCAAAATCATAACAATCACTCATACCTAATTTATTGTCACTCCCCAAGCCTACACCCTGGGTGGGAATGGCACTCGAGAACCATTGTTGGCCCAAGCGAACCCTTGGCCTGGCTTACTTACTCAGCGGAAGACTTTACTCAAGATAAATATACTTTAAAAGAAAAACTAAAACGCTCAATAAATAACTTAGAATTTAATAATTAACATTCACTACCAAAGTGGCAACTCAAGTCTCAACTTAACTAAAAAGGGAAAGTAAAGACTCATGAACTAACATCACTAACTTTCTCTATGAAGCCTCTAAACAACTGAGATGGACGTCGGGACAAGACCCACGACATCCTAATGAACTAAAATACTGAAAGCAATAAAAAGGATCCTCCAAAAAGCTAAGAGGCTCACCAACTGACTCTGAGTGCTCAACTGGATCAACGAGGTGCTGGATGCTGATCCTGGTTACTTGTGTCTGCATCATAATAAGATGCAGGCCAACTGGCATCAATACATTGAATGTACGAGTATGCGAATTGAAAAGCTAAACATAACTTAGCTTGAAAGGAATATGAAAGAAGCACTTACCTTGACTTTACTCAACTCATGAATAACTTAACTCAATATAAAGTAATAAAATACATGCAATCTATAGAAAGCCTTTAAAACAGTAGAAAACAACTTAGTTCGTTAAAGAAAATGCAATAACAAATTCAACTTTACTCATCTAATAAAGTAATATAGTTTTTTTTTTGGAGTTTCTCTAACCGACAACCACCACTATGAGCCTAAGTGGTGATACAACGTCTTGCTCACGCTGCGAGAACTGTCCTATACTTTGTCGTCATATAGAACGCCTTAACTAAGTGGATCCACTAGTCTATGCTAAAAAGCACTTAAGGAGTCATCTAAAAAGTATGATCATTTACTACCTATGATGGCTACATGGTTTATGGAGACGTGAGTTATCTGAACTCAAACTCGTCCCCATATCGGTGCTCAATACTACTCCAAAATATGCTTAGCTCATATGTTTGTAAAAACAAAACTCTTTCTTTGGTTTGAGATAATTACTCAAAAACTTAGCTTAAAAGTTCTCTTAGAAATCTCAGTTTCCTTTGTTGCTCAAATGTGAAACATTTTAACTCTTGGGAATACTTAGTTCCCGTATAATCTTTGAAGAATGAACTTTACTCTTACTCTTTATTGAAAACTAGCTCAAAGGCGCTTTTGGAAATCAAGGTTTCCTTTCTTCTTTAAACGTGAAAACATTTACTCTTTAACTGAAAACTAGCTCAAAGGCTCTTTTGGAAATCAAGGTTTCCTTTCTTCTTTAAATGTGAAAACATTTTACTCTTTGGGAATACATAGTCCCGATATACTTTTTTGAGGAAATGAACTTCAAACTTTACACTGGGGGAGGTGATTTTCGTACACTGGGGGAGCAAGTCTTTGGCGCGGACTTGCGTGCCAAAACCTGCTCGACTTTTTCCTTCTTCGTTTTCTCACCCCAATTCGCCTAAATTTGATTCTTTTTCTCAATTCCTCTATAGATTCAAATGCCGAGAATATATACACAAGAATCTAACTCAAAACAAATCTTAAATCGACACGATTCCATCAAGAACTCTACAATCCCATCAAATCTCAAGAACTAAAGCAAACTTCAAGAACATAATTTAATAACATCATACTTTCAACTTCTAGAAACGAATTTCGCTGAAAAAAACATGATTGGCACGTGGGTGAATGAACTCAACGCTATGAGAGTCTCACATACCTTGTAGGATTGAATTCTTGGCTAATTCTACCACCAAAATCGCAAGAACTTGACGAATCTTGAGCTTCTCTTCACCTTTCTCCTCTTTTCTCTTCTCTCAAAGCCCAAGCGTATTTCTTAATTGTGTAAACTGAACTAACTCAGTTTAGACCCCAAATAATTTACTGAAAATGGATTTTATTTATTGGGTAAGGAAAAGACTAAACTACTCTTCAAAAATTTGAATTAGACTTTCCTTATTTGAACAGCCTAACTTCAAATGGGCATATGTCACTCATACGAATTTGGAATCGCGCAAACTCAGCGGCGTTAAAAAGATTATTCTGAGATATTTCCTACGGTATCTGGAAACACACCTAACTCATCCCGAGCTAGGAGTTATGGTCGCTTGAAGTTGACCAAAAACCCAAACTTAACATAACTTAACAAATTTTCCAGATTTTCATCCTTTCCTAAAATGACTACTTCCAATTCTAACTCTTTCTAGTTCTTTCAATTAACGAGATGTTACAATATCTCCTCCTTGGGAACATGTATCCTCGGATGAGATTACTCTTACTAGGCTAAGGGTGTAACATCTAACATTCAACTCAAACACCCAACAAACAATGCCACTACAACATGCCAACTTATAAATTATAGAGTACTAAGAATAGAATTAGTACCTTGGTATGGAACTTCTCCGGTTTCAAAGAGATGCAGATATCTCTTCTTCATATCTTCCTCAGCTTCCCAAGTAGCTTCCTCAATAAATTGATTCCTCCAAAGAACCTTGACTGATGGAACCTCTTTTGTCCTCAACTTGCAAACTTGGCGATCTAGAATCTGAACATGAATCTCCTCATAAGATAAGTTATCTTTGATCCCAATATCTTCAGTTAGTATGATAAGTGAAGGATCTCCCATGCACTTTTTCAATATGGAAATATGAAATACCGGATGAATTGCTGCTAACTCTTGTGGTAGCTCCAACTCATAAGCTACATTACCTACCCTTTTCGATATTCTGTAAGGGCCAATGTATCGGGGACTAAGCTTTTCCTTCTTACCAAATCTCATAACACCCTTCATGGGTGAAACTTTTAAATATACCCAATCATCTACTTCAAACTCTAACTCCATTCTCCTAACATCAGTGTAGGATTTCTGACGACTCTGCGCTGTCTTCAACCTCTCTTGAATCACCTTTACCTTCTCCATAGCTTGATGAACTAAATCTGGTCCTATCAACCTAGCTTCACCAACTTCGAACCATTCAATAGGAGATCTACACCTTCTCCCATTAAGAGCTTCATAAGGAGCCATTTGGGTGCTAGAGTGGTAACTATTGTTGTAAGCAAATCTGATGAGAGGTAGGTGATCATCCCAATAACCTTTGAAGTCAATCACACAAGCCCTCAACATATCCTCTAAGTTCTGGATAGTGCGCTCTGCTTGCCCATCTGTCGAAGGATGAAAGGCAATACTTAAGTTCACCTTTCAACCCAAGCCTTTTTAGAATGACTTCCAAAACCGTGCAGTAAATTGCGCACCTCTGTCTGAAATAATGGAGGTGGGAACCCCATGAAGTCTTACCACCTCTTGAAGATACAACTTAGCACAATCTTCTGTTGAATGGGTAGTCTTTACTGGCAAAAAGTGGGCTGACTTTGTCATTCTATCGACAATCACCTAAATAGAATAATGATGCATGCGAGACCTCGATAAACCTGTGATGAAATCCATATTAATCATCTCCCACTTCCATTTCGGAAGTTCTATATTCTGAGCCATACCACCGGGACTTTGGTGCTCTACTTTAACCTATTGGAAATTCGGGCACTTAGAAACAAATTCTGCAATGCTCTTCTTCATACTACTCCACCAATAAACTTCTCTCAAGTCACGATACATCTTTATGGAACCTAGATGAATGGAATATCCGGAGCTATGAGCTTCCTCCATGATCCTCTCTTGGAGTCCATCCACCATTGGTACACACAATCTGCCTTGATACCTCAACACACCATTTCTCCCTTGTTCAAAAGCCATTACGTTTTGCTTATGAACATTTGCCTTCAATTCAAGCAAAATAGGATCTTGGTCTTGCTTCTCTTTTACTTCTGACACTAACGATGAATCAGCCCCATTCATCACCACTACTCCTCCCTATGTGGAATCCATTAGTCGGACTCCCAAGCGTGCAAGCCTATGCACATCTTTCGCTAACTCTCTTTTTTCTTCCTCAACATGGGCGGTACTACCCATGTACAACCTGCTTAAAGCATCAGCAACAACATTAGCCTTACCTGGGTGATAAAGAATACTCATGTCATAATCCTTGAGTAATTCTAACCACCTCCTTCGTCTGAGATTAAGTTTTTTTTGAGTGAACACATATTGAAGACTCTTATGATCAGTAAATACATCAACATGAACACCATACAAATAATGACGCCATATCTTCAAAGCAAATACTACGGCAGCCAAAGTCATGGGTTGGGTAGTTCTTCTCATGAACTTTCAACTGTCTGGAGGCATAAGCTATAACTTTGCCATTTTGCATTAAAACGCAACCCAAACCAACTCTAGATGCATCACAATAGAGTACCTTCTGGTAAGGTCAATACTAGGGCAGTAGTCAACCTCTTTTTCAATTCCTGAAAGCTTTTCTCACAAGCTTTAAACCATTGAAATTTCACTGTCTTTTGAGTTAACTTGGTCAAAGGAAATGAAATAGAAGAGAACCCCTCTACAAACCTTCTATAATATCCAGCCAAACCCAAGAAACTCCTAATATAAGTTGGAGATGTGAGTCTAAGATAATTCTTCATTGCCTCTATTTTTTGAGTATCAACTTTAATTCCCTCTCCAAACACAATGTGGCCTAAGAATGCCATAGACTCAAGCCAAAATTCACACTCAGAGAACTTGGCATACAACTCTCTATCCTTTAGAGTTTAGAGAACTATTTTGAGATGACTAGCATGATCTTCTTCATTCCTCGAATAGATTAGTATGTCATCAATGAAGACGATAACAAACATATCTAAATAAGGTTTGAATACTCTATTCATAAGGTTCATGAATGTAGCAGGTGCATTGGTCAAACCAAATGACATAACTAAGAACTCATAATGACCATAACGAGTCCTGAATTTTGCATTTGGAATATCACATTCCCTTATCCTCAACTGATGGTAGCCTGATCTGAGGTCTATCTTGGAGAAACAAGTAGCACCTTGAAACTGATCGAAAAGATCATCAATTCTCGAAAGAGGATACTTATTCTGGATGATAACATTGTTCAACTAGCGGTTATCTATACACATCCTAAGGGAACCATTTTTCTTTCTCATAAATAAGACCAAAGCACCCCAAGGTGAGACACTTGGTCAAATAAAGCCCTTATCAAAGAGATCTTTCAACTGCTCTTTCAACTCTTTTAACTCTGCTGGTGCTATTCTGTATGTCGGAATAGAAATAGGACGAGTATCTGGAAGAATATCTATACCGAAGTCTATTTCTCTCTCAAGAGGGACTCCGTGAAGATCATCAATAAAGACTTCTGGAAACTCTTTTACTAATGAAACTGACTTAATAGGAGGTATCTCCACACTAGAGCCATTAATTCGGACTAAGTGATAGTCACAACCCTTAGAAACTAACTTTCTCGCCTTAAGGTACGAAATGAAACGAACCTTAGGCACTGCTGAACTGCTCTTCCCACTCTAAGACTGACTCATTTGGAAACTGAAACTTGACAACTCGAGTTTTACAATCTATTGATGCATAACAGGCATGAAGTCAGTCCATACCAAGAATGACATCAAAATCTACCATGTCTAACACAACTAAATCAGCCATGGTGTTCTTGTGATAGACGAAAATAGGACAATCATGATAGACTCTCTCTGTTGTAATAGACTCACCAACAGGTGTAGAAACACTAAAGGGCTCAAGAAGTTGCTTAGGAAGAATATCAAAATTGAAGACTTGGATCATACCAATGACAACATCTGGCGAATCCTCTTGCTCTTGGCGACTAGTGATAGCATAAAGACGGTTTCCTCTTCCGCCTACCCCTGAAGTGGTTCATCTATATGCAGCTCTGTTTGGTGGAGCAACTGAAGAAGACTGGGCTCTATTGCCCCCATTACCATTACTCTACCTGTTCTTAGGACACTCTTTCATAAAATGGCTGTTTTGGCCACAGTTGAAGCAACCAGTTAAGCCATCACGACACACCCATGAGTGGCTCCTACCACACTTAGCACATGCAGGAGTCTTAGTACCCCCTTGTGCCTTACTACCTTGCGAATGTGCAGATCTAGCTCTGAAGTTTTGAGAATTCTGACTATTGTACTCACATTTATTCCTTGGTGCAGGTGCACTAGCAGATGATGTAGCAGGTCCTTTCTGCTTATGTTGAAAGAAGACCGATTCATATTACTCTTTTGCTGCCCGGATTCATTCTCTGATGTCTTAGCCCTCTTATTCTTAAACTCTTATCTATCCTTCAGTTGGTCCTCCTCAACTTGTTGCACATGGATCATCAACCTTGCTATGCCCATGTAACCTATTAGCATGGTTGCCTTACTTTCCTTACTTGACAGACGAGTCAACCCAACAACGAATAAACTCATCCTGCTTCACATGTCAGCAACCATCTCTTTACTTCTCTTAGCTCACGAAGAAAGAAACTCCTCATGAAAGAAGTCCAACTCACAATCGGTTACACGCAAGCACGAGTTAGAAAGAAACTTTTTAGAGATAAAACTCTAACGCACAAAATTAGTATGAAAGAAGTGAAGGAATGTCCTAAATGTTGCAGCCTCCTATTTATAGATGTGGCGCGCTTCACACCGATAACTAGGACTCTACAGACACGTCTTCATAGACTCCCTATGACTCTTGAACTCTGTGCACTGATACCAAGTTTGTCATTCCCCGAACCTACACCCTGGGTGGGACTTGCACTCGAGAACCATTGATGGCCCAAGCGAACCCTTGGCCTGGCTTACTTACTCAGCGGAAGACTTTACTCAAGATAAATATACTTTAAAAGAAAAACTGAAATGCTCAATAAATAATTTAGAATGTAATGAATAACATTCACTGCCAACGTGGCAACTCAAATCTCAACTTAACTGAATTGGGAAAGTAAAGACTCATGAACTAACATCACTAACTCTGTCTATGAAGCCTCTAAACAACTGAGATGGATGTTGGGACAAGACCTACGACATCCTAATGAACTAAAATACTGAAAGTAATAAAAAGGATCCTCCAGAAAGCTAAGAGGCTCACCAACTGACTCTGAGTGCTCAACTGGATCAACGAGGTGCTGGATGTTAATCCTGGTTAACTACGTCTGCATCATAATAAGATGTAGGCCAACTGGCATCAGTACATTGAATGTACGAGTATGCGAGTTGGAATGATAAACATAACTTAAGCTTGAAAAGAATCTGAAAGAAACACTTACCTTGGCTTTACTCAACTCCTGAATAACTTAACTTTATATAAAGCAATAAAACACATGCAATATATAGAAAGCCTTTAAAATAGTGGAAAACAAATTAATTCGTTAAAGAAAATGCAATAACAAACTCAACTTTACACATATAATAAAGTAATATAGTTTCTGTGGGAGTTTCTCTAACCGACAACCACCACTATGAGCCTAAGTGGTGATACATCGTCTTGCCCATACTGCCAGAACTGTCCTATACTTTGCCATCATATAAAATGCCTTAACTAAGTGGATCCACTAGTCTATGCTAAAAAGCACTTAGGGAGTTATCTAAAAAGTATGATCCTTTACTACCCATGATGGCTACATGGTTTATGGAGACGTGATTTATCTGAACTCAAAATTGTCCCCATATCGATGCTCAATACAACTCCCAAATATACTTAGCTCATATGTTTGTAAAAGCAAAACTCTTTCTTTGGTTTGAGATAATTACTCAAAAACTTAGCCTAAAATCTCTCTTGGAAATCTCAGTTTCCTTGTTCAAATGTGAAAACATTTTAACTCTTAGGAATATTTAGTTCTCGTATAATCTTTGAAGAATGAACTTTACTTTTACTCTTTACTGAAAACTAGCTCAAAGACGCTTTTGGAAATCAAGGTTTCCTTTCTTCTTTAAATGTGAAAACATTTACTCTTTAACTGAAAACTAGCTCAAAGATTCTTTTGGAAATCAAGGTTTCCTTTCTTCTTTAAATGTGAAAACATTTTACTCTTTGGGAATACATAGTCCCGATATACTCTTTTGAAGAAATGAACTTCAAACTTTACTCTTTACTCAAATCAAAACTCAAGTCTTAAAACAAAGTTAAAACATTTGTAAAAGACTTTTGAAAGACTCTATGAACTTCTCTTGACTTGACTCTTAACTTTCATTGAATTGAATTATGGATTCAAGGATTGTGATTTGTGATAGGAAATATCTCATGATATTTAGGATTGTTTTTAGATAGCTAAACATGAGAAAAGATCAAGAAATCACTGTTTGGAAACAAGTCCGCGAAGCGGAGATGTATTTAAATTTTTGATCGCAAAATTAAATTTTGAAACAGAGGAGTCCGCGTCCTAACCGCGACGCGGAGGTGATTTTTGTACACTGGGGGAGCAAGTCCGCGACGCGAACTTGCGTGACAAAACCTGCTCGACTTTTTTCTTCTTCAATTTCTCACCCAATTTGCCTAAATTCGATTATTTTTCTCAATCCCTCTATAGATTCAAATACCCAGTATATATACATAAGAATCTAACTCAAAATATCTCTTAAATTGACACGATTCCATCATGAACTCCACAATCCCATCAAATCTCAAGAACTAAAGAAAAGTTCAAGAACATCATACTTTCAACTTTCTAGAAACGAATTTCTCTGAAACAAAAATGATTGGCGCGTGGGTGAATGAACCCAACGCTATGAGAGTCTCACATACCTTGTAGGATTGAATCCTTGGCGAATTCCACCACCAAAATCGCAAGAACTTGACGAATCTTGAGCTTTTCTTCTCCTTTCTCCTCTTTTCTCTTCTCTCAAAGACCTAGCGTATTTCTTAATTGTAAAAACTGAACTAACTCAGTTTAGACCCCAAATAATTTACTAAAACGGATTTAATTAATTGGGTAAGAAAAAGACTATACTACCCTTCAAAAATCCGAATTAGACTTTCCTTATTTGAACTGCCTAACTGCAAATGGGCATATCTCACTCATACGAATTTGGAATCGCACAAAATCGGCGGCGTTGGAAAGATTATTACGAGATATTTCCTACGGTATCTGGAAGCACACCTAACTCATCCTGAACTAGGAGTTATGGTCGCTTGAAGTTGACTAAAAACCCAAACTTAACATAACTTAACAAATTTTCTAGATTTTCATCCTTTCCTAAAATGACTACTTCCAATTCTAACTCTTTCTAGTTCTTTCAATTAACGAGATGTTACATTTATCACATCCATCAAGTAACTCGGACCACCAAGTATCCCTGAGGCATCATCTCTAGTGTTTAACATGCAACTTTGATCTACAAGAACCATCATAACATATACACACAATTCCTTGCCATTCATGGACCAACATATAACAATCATATTACGAAGAAGTAAACTCCATTCACTCATGGAACCAACATTCAAGAGAAAAATTAAACACATACTAGACGTGGTACCCAAGCAAACCATGCATATATATATATATATATATATATATATGCCAAACCTATGGGCTGGAGACTGAAAGCTGCAAAAAGAAACTCAAAATATTGTGTCCATAATTGCCTCTAAGAGTGACATAAGCACATATACCTTTAACATAGGTCATCGAAAGGATCTCAGAGACCCACCAATGTACAAAAGCCAGGATCTTTCAGAAAATGGATTTCTATTCAAAGAGTGTATAACCGCATGGATAAGCTCACACTAACCCGTCAATTTGGAATTCAAATTAGATATTTTCCTTGGATGGTATCGGAAAGGATTTGGAATGGAATAATATCGATTCATACCGAAGAAAAAGTTCTCTATTGATTCAAACGTTGTACCTATGGGATAGGGATCGAGGAAGGGGAAAACTGAGGGACTCAAAATATCCACAACTATAGTCAATCTTGGGCATACTAAGCAATGACCCAAGTGAAACCGTGGCCACACCTTGATAAAACATTGATGATGTGGTCAACCCTGGATACGTGGCTCTTCAATGGTGGAATGACCACACTAGTCATTTGAGTGTGTGGTGTGTAGTGGGGGTGTATTAGTGTCTTCTTACTACGAAAAAAATGAGAAAATATATGATTATCATTCTCGAAACTCCACTCCTTCTCTCCGTTATTTAGCCTAAACAATTTCATTGCCTTCCTCTATTGCATTAATTACCATAGATGTCCAAGCACTCTTGGGGCTCCTTTTCGACACCAACAAATATACAACTAAACACTCTATTTTGTGCTCAAAGAAATCCATTCAAGGAATTGGAAAATTCCTTGACCAGGTCTTGAAATGCCGGATGATGCCATAAAAAGAAGAAATAGAATATACAAGTATGCCGTACTTAAATAAGTATAATCAACACGCATTAGCCGGGAAATTGGAAAAATATTCAAGAAAAGAGTCTTCTAGAAAAATTCAGAGAATTAGAGGAACTCCTCTTCTTGGACGAAATGATCAAGGAATACTCGGAAACACATCTAGAAGAGTTTGGAATTGGAATCCATAGAGAAACGATCCAATTAATCACGATAGAAAATGAGAATTGTATGAATACTATTTTGCACTTCTCAACAAATATCATTTGTTTTCGTATTCTAAACGGGTATTCAATTTTGAGTAAGGAAAAAGTTAGGCTCAGGAATTCCTATATAACTTAAGTGACATATCAAAATCTTTGTAGACAAGGCCCTGACTAAACTCAAACTGCACAGCAAAAGTAAACATCCTTCGATAGGCCAGAAAAAGATAGAGCTTACCAACTCACAACTGAACATTAAAATTCTTTCTTGAACCTGCTCGCATGAAACAAAAAAAAAAGAAGCGTCCCTAGGAAATGGGACTTCACTATTAATAAAAATATACTGGTATGTAAGACAAAAAGTAAAATCATCAATAGTTACT
>JAJOOB010018501.1:0-37526 GCA_029582485.1 Solanum tarapatanum | reverse complement strand
GTAAGATTTTTTAAAAAAAGAAAAACTTTGTAAAAGAAATAGGGTTGGGGGGGGGGGGGTTGTCCGGGGGTAGGTGGTGGAGAGGGGTACGAAAAATGTTTTAAATTTTACTTTTAAAAGAATCAATTTCTTATTTTGGGGATAGTGATACTTTTAGTCTTTAACTTTTAACTAATACTAATATTTAATTTAATTTTTCTCAAGTTGTAAAGTTTTATCCATGTGGCAAGATTTTTTTGAATAAAAAGGGAGAGTGTATGACACATACCACTGAGATGTGTTTCTCAAACTATTGAATGATAATTTAGATATGAAATTGACACTCCCAGTAATTTTGATATAAAACTCAAAAAAAGGAGATAGTTTAAGTGTGTTTTTAACACTTCACTCGTGCATTATCGAAGAGTATATAAGAGTACAATATGAATATTTATGTCCAAACTTAGTTTTTCTAACACCTTTGCAATACCAAGTTTGAGGAGGCCTGCTGAGGAAAGAGTATAGATATACTTGGTGTATACACTGATATACATATGTAATATACATCATTAAGTGTGTATTAATAGTTAGCAGATAATAAGTTAATTAGAAGAGTAATTAATCCGTTAGGCGGGTTATTAGCTCAAATCCTCTACTAGTGGTATTGCGCAAATTCATTGATCTAGTTTGTTTGGCATGTGCTTTGACTTTCTGTCTTGTTTTTTAATTTTAAGTTTCCACTAACTAGTTATAAATTATTTAGATATAGTAAGAGAATTCATCCAAGCTCTCTTATATTTCTCTCCCAACGGATACCTAAGATAAGCGAGTCAAAGGCACGCGCCACCTGATGGATCTGCCGGACAACCCCTACCCGGCGCGTCTGGAGTTTCAAAATCATCCTCTGGACATTCCCAAACCAAATACGCAAGGAATTGCTGAAGAGCCCACGTATGCCAACGCTATTTCCTCAGCCTCTTCTACATTGATTTCCCAACGCACTGTCAGACTCTGTTAAAGCAAGGCAAACAATTCATTATGGTGTCCCCACAGTTATATTTAAATCTACTGACTACTATGGCATCATGGCCTCTGAATGTAAATTCACCATTGTTGGCAGATTTCTCAGGGCCAGACCTCAAATTGAGAAACTACGGTCCAGATTCAAGGAACTCATCTCGCTCAAAGGAATGGAAAAAATTGGTGTTTATGATACTTATAATATTTTCCTTGATTTTACCAACGAGGAGGACTCCAATTCGATTTGGTACAAACGAGTCATTGAATTTGAAGGTCAACAAATATGGCTGCAAAAATGGACTCCGGACTTCAAGCCGGAGGAGGATCTCCCTATTGCCCCGATATGGGTTCTCCTTCCTAATCTGCCATTTCATCTACACACTTGGGCATACATCAAACAGATTGTTAGCAATGTTGGTACTCCTTTAGAAATGAACTAGGCTACGAGGGGAAGAACTAGGCCGAGCATGGCCAAGGTCAGGGTTGAGATTGACCTTCTCGAGCCCCAATCGGAATTTGTTTGGATTGGCTTCGAAAATGATAACTCACCTCTTAGGGGATACTATCAAAAGTTAGAATATGAGGGAATCCGAAAATACTGCAAACAATGTAAAAAACTTGGACATATGTTGAGTGACTGTCGAGTTCTTGGAAGGGTAAAAAATGTTGATGCTAAGAGGAAGGAGGCTAACAATGCCAAAAACTCTAACAAAGAGGATGTTCATGACGAAAGTAAAGAAAAGGATACAAGCGCTAAGAAGGAGAAGTCTAACAAAGCCAAAAATTCTAGTGGAGAGGATGCTCGTGAGGAAAGTAAAGAAAATGATACAAGCGCTAAGAGAGAGGAGGCTAACAAAGCCAAAAACTCTAGCAGAGAGGATGCTCGTGAGGGAATTAAGAGAAGGATACAAGCTCTAATCATAATGAGTGCTCTAGTAATACTAAGGATGAATCCCAAATCAACCATGTTGAAAAATAAGAAAACCAACATAGTGGACATATCACCACAACTACAAATGAGAAGACTCAATCTAGGCCCAACTACCAAGCCGAGAAGAACAAAAAGATTAAAAAGAGGTCTATGCCCACCAAAAAGCCTAGTATGCTTCTCAAGATCATTAAGTCTACCAACAAGAAGAAAAAAAGAAGGAGGTCTAGGAAATTAAAAGAACCCTCACAGATTGAAGAACACATTGTTGAGACATTTGAATCACCAGAATCATGAAGAGGAATCAGTTAGCATTTCCCCAAATATCAAAGATCTCCCTGCTATTAATCTGATTGTCGACCTGAATAAGAGCCTTGTTAGTAACTTGAAGACCATCGTGAAACCCACAAATGTTCTCAAGAATATAGGGAAAGGCAACAACAAGACAAAGAATCACCAACAACAGATTGTACATCAACATATTGATGTTACCTCTCCTAACATAGTAACTATTACTATTCTTGAAGATCAACTTCAATCTGAGGCCTTTGATAATAGCAACGATGATTGTTTCTCCCCTGCCAAGAAAAACAGAAATAAACAGGGGAAAAACTACGAGAAAAATAATGAAAAATCTACTCTCCGTACTACGCAGGGAAACAAAAACTGATCTACCTCATTTTCATCAATGATTAATTCCATTTTTTGGAATATTAGGGGTGTTAAGTCCAAAAAAGTCATCCATAGGCTTAAAAAACTTAATTAAATCGACAAGGTCAATCTTAGTGTTATCATGGAGCCCTTTGTAAACATGACGGAGATCAACCGTTACATGAAATTCTTGGGATATCAACATTGCATCTCCAAGAAAAATGGCCAAATCTGCCTCTTTTGGAAGGGTAATCACCAGACAATGATTGTTGCTAACACCGACCAACAAATTACCATTAAAAAGTTTTACAGTCCCGCTAATTATGATTTGTATGTTACAACTGTTTATGCAAAATGCACCTCAGGTGAAAGACATGAGCTCTGGACAGATCTTAATAAAGTCCACAATACGATTCAAGGTCCTTGGTACATTGGGGGTGACTTTAATGTCATCTTGGATCCCGAGGAGAAAATGGTTGGCAAGACACATAAAATGAGAGATAGCTTGGATTTTAGCTCTTTTATGGATGCTTGTGAAGTTGTAGACCTGGGATTTACTGGTCCAAAATTCACATGGGTAACAATAGGAAGCCACGAAAAAGAATTTGAAAGATGCTAGACAAAATGTTTATTAATGGTGATTGGGCTGAGATTTTCCACACCAATCAAGTTAATCATCTCGGAAGAACAGGTTCAGATCATAGGCCTCTTCTTATCAACTGCCATAATGAACAACAAGTATGTATTAAATATTTCAAGTTTTTAGATATTTAGGCTGATCAATCTACTTTTATGCAGCTGGTGGAACAGTCTTGGAACACCAATGTCATTGGTAACCCTATGTGAAGGCTTCAATCTAAACTTAAAATGCTTAGCAAAAATTTTAGTAATTGGTCTAGAAAGTCGTTGAAAATGTGTTTGATCATGCTAAGATTTGGGAAGAGGCGTCATTACTTAGAAGAACAAGACCTCTTACATAATAGTGAGGTCTGTCGAGAAGAGCTTCATAAAGGACAAGCCGAGTACATTAGATGGATGTCCATGCCAGAGAAATTATTGAAACAAAAAGCTCAAATAGACTGGTTTGAAAAGGGGGATAAATTTTTTAAATATTTTCACAGTGCTATAAGGGAAAAAAGAAGGAAGCTTTATATCCACAATATTAAAGATCATCGAGACATGTGTATCCAAGGTGATAAAGGTATATCTGATGCTGCGACATACCATTTTGAACATCTTTTTAATATCTCCCATAGTTTTACAGATACCAAAAGAGGATAATGCATATCTTACTGTAATGCCTAATATGAATGAGGTTAAGAATGCTGTTTTTAGCATGAGTTCTACAAGTTCTGCAGGACCTGAAGGCTATAATGGTACCTTTTATCACAAATGTTGGAACATAATTTCCAATGATGTTAAGGATTTTGTTCAAAGTTTTTTCAATGGCAAGAAGCTTACAAAATTTTTCACTCATACCTGCCTGGTCCTTATTCCTAAAATATATCCTCCAGTTAGCTTCTCTGATCTTAGACCGATTAGTTTAACTAATTTCTCCTGCAAGATTATTTCTAAGATTCTTTCTATTATATTGAATCCTCTTCTTGAGAAACTAATCTTTGAGAATCAAAGTGGCTTTGGCATAGGTAGGATCATCACAGAGAATGTTATGTTGGCCCAAGAAATTATCCACGGTATCAAACAATATAATAAATGAGGCAATATGGTTATCAAGTTGGATATGACAAAAACATATGATAGGATGTGTTGGGATTTCCTAATGGTTGTCATGAAAAAGTTTGGCTTTTTAGATATTTGGCTAAATATCATTGGAAACTTATTGGCAGGAGTGTGGTACTCTATTATTCTTAATGGTAACAAAGTGGTTTTTTCACTTCCACTCGAGGTCTTAAACAAGGTGATCCACTTTCTCCCTCCCTTTTTATTATTGCAGCTGAGGTTTTGTCTAGGTCTCTCAATATCCTCAATCATAATGAACATTTCAAATCTAATACAATGGATATGAGAGGGCCTATTATTAACCATCCACTACATAAAAAATGATTATTAGCGGTAATTAATTCTTAATTGCCGCTAAATATGTATTTTTAGCGGTGATTAATACTCTTTGTATATGTCCCTAAAGCCTTTAGCGACATTGGTTCTAATAGCACTTAACTGATGTCGATAAAGACTTTAGCACTCTTTATTAATGTCAATATTTATTGCCGCTAAAAGTTATTTTTGTTGTAGTGATCTTGCTTATGCTGACGATATCATTATATTCTGTGGAGGTCACAACAAACCCATCAAACTCATTAAGTATCAAATCAGTAGATATGAGAAAGCTTCGGGATAAAAAGTTAATGACAACAAAAACTTTTTCATCACTGCCCCTAATGCCTCGGCTTATAGGATCAACAGAATGAGGATGGTCTCAGGATATATGGATAAAAAAATTCCTTTTACCTACCTTGGATGTTCTATCTACTATGGGAGAAAAAATGGAGTCCTCTTTGACGGGATGTTGGCCAATATTGTGAAGAAGTTGAATGGTTGACAGAGCAATATGCTTTCGTATGGAGGAAAGTTAATTCTTAGTAAACATGTTCTACAATCTCTTCTAGTTTACATCATGTCGGCTATGAGACCACCTAAGGGTGTTTTGAACGTTATGAAAAAGTATTTTGCAAACTTTCTATGGGGAGTCTCTGAAGGCAAAAATAAATATCACTGGGAGTCTTGGAAAAAATTGTGTTTACCTAAAGATGAGGGAGGTATTGATAAAAGAAAAATGGAAGAAATCGTTGATTCTCACACGGTCAAAACAAATATTGCAAAAGAGCTCATTATGTAAAAAATGTTCCAATTTTGGCCGACTCTCATACTTGAAAAAGTCTCATGAAAATTATGAGTAATGTTGAGCCTCATATCCTCTGAAAAGTTCAAGCGGGTAATTCTAGTTTTTGATGGGATAATTGGACAGGTTAAAGAGCATTAGCTAAGATATTCCCTAGTAAAGGAAGATCAACAAATCTCAATGTTAATGCTTTCTTCAATTATAATGATTGGAATATGACTAAACTTATCATTGTTCTTCCTTTACATGGCTCAATACATTGCTCAACTTGAAATTGGTGACCAAAATGAATAAGACTTCCCAATTAAGCAACTCACAGATGATGGTGTTTACTCCAATAAAAGTTCCTAGCAAACAATTAGAGCCTCTGGAATCAAAAATCCTTTCTTCAATAATCTTTGGCACAATAGAATTCCTTTTAAGATATCTTTTCTTAATTGGAAGATTTGAAGAAAAAAGTCCCCTTTGATGACACAATCAGTAGATTCGGAACTGACAAAAGATCTATGTGTATTTGTTGCAGAAATTCTACACGTGAAACTGATCAACATTTTTTTGTTGAAAGTGAAGCTGCTCATCAAATATGAATTTTTTTTGGCAATGCTCTAGGGATTCAACATATAGATCTGTCAATACCTGAAATTTTCAAAAGATGGTAGGATGAGAAGTGCACTAATGATATTCATAAACTTATTTTGCAGGTTACACCAATCATCGTTCGTTGGGAACTTTGGAAACAGAGATGATCATGCAAATATGGCAATCAAAGAAAGCTTTTTATGCAAAGAATGATATTGCAAGGAAGTTGGACCATCAAGAAGGTAGTAAGCAAATTTTACCCTCCATTTAGAGACATCAATCATTGGCCAACAATCTGCAGCACTGTGGAGAGATTGAGACCTACTACAAAAAGGATACAAGTCAAATGGGAAAGGCCTCCCGTTGGAAGGCTAAAGGTTAACACGGATGAAAGTTACCTCGTTGACAGCGATAACACAGGAATTGGAGGTATTATGAGATATCACCAGGGAGAATTAATTATGGCATTTGCCGTCTCAGTTCAATGCAACAACAATAATAGCGCAGAGGCCCTTGCAGCTGAGTTTGCAGTGAAATGGTGTTATCACCAAGGGTATACTGACTTCATCCTGGAACTCGATTCAACGGTGATTGTTGATATGGTTACTAACCATGACTCTAATAATAGGAAGCTGAAACACATCATCGATAAGATGCTAAAGATCAAGAATGCGACAAACTTTGAAGTGAAGCACTGTTATCGGGAGTGCAATCAAGTAGCTGATAGTTTCGCCAAACTAGCCTCGACCACCGACCAAAATCAAGTTGTATATTCCTATTTTGATTTGCACAGAACCTCTAAAGTCCCCTTTCAACTTGATAAGTGGCAAATGCCTTGTATTCGATCCAAATTTGACAAGGCCAACTTTTATATTAGATAAGTGGTAATTTTTCAAGAAGCTTGGCTATTTTCAGCCTCTTCTGTTTTATTCAATGGTGATGTGATCATCACAAAATGTGTTGTATTTGAGGTCAGGCCCAGCCCCCCTCTGTATCTTTTTGCTTAATACAACATTGCCCAGAGATAAGACTGGGGAGAGTTGGCAAAATAGCCACTCTCCAAACTTAATTGAACATTAAGACAAAAGTCTTGAATAATTTGTGGTATACCCACTATTAGTGACATCATTCACATGCCCTGATTGTCACATACAAAAGATCTCACTAAGTTTTCTTATCTCCACTTTGGTCCCCCCTTCTTTTCCAACTAATTTGGAATAATATATATTTATTTGCATTTGTTAAAAATTACATTAGAAAAAAAAAAAAGGCAAACGGGAAAGAAGAGAATCTCATTTTTGCTGCTGTTAAAACTGACGATTTCGGTGAATTTTCCGGCCAAAATATCCATTTTCAAGGTAAAATCATCATCATCTCCTACTCCATAGTCATGTTTACTTCATTTTCTTTCAAAAACCAAGCTTCAAAATGATTTTCCGCCATTTTAGAAATTTGAAAAATCTTCCATAATAAACACTTGATAACTCATTATAGATACATTTTAGTAGTTTAAAAACATTAAAAATCTGTTTCGCCGTTGCAGGAGCTGCATTTTGAACCACGATCTCATTCAGTCGCGTTTCTTTACGGATGTCATACTTCATCGATCGTTAACGACTGATACTGTAATCTAGTATCTATCTTTGTAGTCTATAATGGCAGTAGCTAAATTTGTTGTTGCTGGTGGTGATTATATGAGAGTATGGGAGGAGACTCCCAAAAGTTGGAATTGGAAATCTTTTAGTAAGACGACAGTGCCCATTGCGTTGCATCGCAATGGTTCATATGACGATATGATTGCAAGCATAATTGAGGTCGGTGAGTTAACTTGCGAGCCAAATGATTTGGTGATTAGCTATCAAATGAATGGGAGGGAAAAAATACATCCCACATTCATAAAAAATGATAGGCACATGAGCTTGTACATGTTAGATATTGGTATTGATGGCTCTAGGCCTACATTGAGGATAAACGTTAATGTGAGACCTCCAATTGAACCAACGAATTCATTTAACGACGATAATGATTCGATTAGAAATGAAAGATTGGGTGATCATTTAAAGGAGAGCTTGGGTGATAATTCAAATGAGAGTTTGGGTAATCATTCAATGAATATACATGATGACCCAACTAATATGGAAAATTAGCTAGTAGATGCGTAAGATCCCAAACCCAAATGTTGTGAAGAAATGCAAGTACAAAAAGAATTGGGATCACAATCCAACCATTCCTTCTCCGATGAAACTAATTTATGTATAAACCAAATTTTCAGTAACAAGAATGAGTTGCAATTGTTATTAGCCGAAGCGATGGCAAAAAAGTCTTTTGATTTTGCTACTGTGAAGAGTTGTACTAAATACTTAAAGGTGAAATATGTATCTCGCAATAGTGCATGGATGTTGCGGGCGAGGAAATATGAGTGTTCGAATAGATTTCGTATCTATAAGTACATTGGTGAACATAGTTGTGGCGTTGAACATGCCAACAGTAGCCATAGAATTTTTTTAATCAAAGTCATTGTTTCACTTTGTGTAAATATGTATCGTGATGGCAAGGGTCCAAATGAAAGAGATTCAAAAAGCTATGTTTAATTCTTTTGATTATAGTCCGAGCTATTAGAAATGTTGAAAATGTGGTGTGGTTGCTAAGGAAATGGTCCGAGGGACAACGGAGAACAGATATTCATGCTTACTAGCTTTTTTCCTACATGTTCGAGACACTTAATGTTGGTTCTAGTTATTGTCTCATGGTAAACGAGGATAGTCATAAGTTGTATTATTTCTTGGCCTTTGGTGCTTGCATTAAGGTATTTGCCCACATGAGAAAGGTAAATACGGTTGATGACACTCATTTACATGATAAATATGAGGGCGTGTTGTTGAGTGCTGTTGCATAAGATACAGAAAATCATGTTTATCTAATTGTCTTTTGTGTCGTGGGCAAAAAGAATGATGCATCTTGGACATTCTTCTTTGAGAAATTGAAGGAGATTGTGATTGATGAACCAGATTTGTGTTTTATCTCCGATAGACACAAGAGTATCACCAACGATATTGTGAACGTTTACAATCATGCTCACCACGGATATTGTATGAGGCACCTCAGTGAAAATATCCGCGTAAATCATCATTGTGGAGATTACCTTTATCTTTACTACAATGCGGCAAATGCTTATTCTTTGGAGGAGTTTGACAATCATTTTGTAGAATTCAAGAACAAATGCCCTATTGCAGCCATCGTCCTTGAGCATGATATTGGTTTTGAGAAGTGGAGAAGGGCACATTTTCCTGGCAATAGATATGATGTTATGACCACAAATATCGTCGAGTCACTCATTGTTATGTTGATAGATGAAAGAGAGTATGCCGTTTCATATATATTTAATTCGATTGCTAAGAGGTTTGGAGAATTATTAAGGGAGAGGCATGCATGTATCCTCAAATCAATGGGTAATCAAATGGTGCCGGTTGCCGAAAAAATTACAAGAAAAAAAATGATCGAGGGACTCCTTGTATGTGGAGAATGTAACCGGGGACGACAATCAATTTACCGTTTTCAGTGCCGATGTTACTGCCTATGTGGACCTACTGGAAAAGTCATGTTCATGTAGGAAATATGACTAGATCAAGATACCTTGTGCTCACGCGATGGCCGCTTTGCGATCGAAGCATGAAAATGAGTATGGTATGAGCATCTATGAGTACTCTTCGCCTTTGTATAAAGCTGAAGCGTACCTTCTTGCATACATGGATTCTATTAATGTTGTCCCTCTCGAGTCGAAATGGTGTGTTCCAGAAGAATTGCTTAATGTGAACATTCTTCCGCCTCTTGTTGATACCAAGCTTGGAAGAAAAATAAGAAAACGTGTCAAAGACATCGGTGAGAATTTCAAGAGCAAGAGAAGGAACAAATGCTCAATTTGTAAGAGAACCGGACACAAGAGAACTACATGTGTGAACAACAACAAATCTTAAACAAGCTTGATTGAATTTGTTTTTGTAATCAAGCTATTGTTTTTTTTTTTTGCTACTGTAATCAAGCTACTGCCAGCATTTTGGTCAATTTATTGTCATCTATTATCGTAATTACTCATGATCTAATATAGATCAATCAGAAGATGACATACATTTTGTACATTGTCTATTAAGTTGTGTATTATTAATATATGAAAATTCATGGAATTTGTAATGTAATGATTCTAATGCATGAATTAGAATATGATTAAGAATTAGAATTAGAATGATATTTATGACTATTTTTAATGCACCAAATCAAACAATGCTTAAGAAATAATCTAAGTATAACTAATTCAACTATAACTAATACAAACATTATTTGCATATACACTCCACCAAGCGAATCCTTAATGAATTGTCAAAAATATAAATGTTACCATTAAAAAAAGTAGTAATTTGAACCTTTTTTTCACCGTTGTAAAATTTGTATATCTAAATATTTACTGGTTATAAAAATATATAGACCCTTTATACAATCGATCCATCTATATGTGTGTGGTGTATGTATTGTTGACACCCAATTTTGACCCTCCACAATATATATTAATTTTCAAGCTTCTTAAATCCCAAACAATTTGAAATAATTAATTTTTTATTTTATTTTATAAAGTTCAAATATTTTTCAAGTTACTTTTAATTAACTTTATCATTTTAAGTAATATATATGTTTTATATAATTAGTATATTTTATAGACATTTCGAAAATTCATCTCAAAAAGATTTAAATTTTAGGTAATATTCTACTAATTTAGTTTAGTTTAAATGATAGTTATAATTTTGAGTTAATTAGTTTTTAATTAAATTAATTATTTTATAGTCGAGTTAATTATTTTATTTCGTTGAATTTAAGAAGCCTGTTAATTGATTAATTTTAATTCATTAGCTAAATTTAGCTAAGTTTCGAATTTGACAATGACAAAATTAGCCACTTGCTATCCTAGCCTCCCAATTCTTCAAGACCCAAAATTGGGCCATAATTTTCAACCTAATTTGATTCCAAGCAGCCCGCTACTTAATTCCAGCAGCCTTTTCCATTCCCAGCAGCCCAATATAATAGCAACCAGTAACTCCCAATCCTCCCACACGCCCCAGCCCATTCCCTTAACTCCTTAAACCCGGCCCAATTCACTGTTAACAGCAAGAGAAACCCAAAACTTTCTCCAACGATCAAACGACGTGAACATCAGCAACTCACGATCCCAAACAACAACCAAAATACACGGAGCAGTACACGGAAGAACAAAACGAGGAACAGTACTCTGCCCCTCCTTGGCGTCTTCCTCATGTCCTTCTCACTTGCAGCAACAAAGCACCTGCCAACTCGCGTTTTCGTCCTTGCTAGCGCGAGATGAAGACAAGTCGGGCAGCAGGTACATTGGAATCGATCACAAGCGTCGATTTGCCCTTTCCTCTTTTGGAATGGTTTGAAATCACAGGGAAAAGGTGTTTAGCTCGAATGATGCAAGGTTTTTGAATTTCAAGTTGGAGTTGGGCCTTGTTAATCCGGATTTGGATCCTTTTTTCCCCGATTCCGAACCCTATTTCCCTTCTATATATGTTTGCTCTTATTCACTGTGAGAGGGGGATTTTTTTTTGGGAGTTAAAAATTTTTGGTGTTGAAGAAAAAATATTGGGAAAAGCAGAGAGAGGAATACCCAGAGGATAGCTCAAAGTATAGTGGTAGAACATATGAAACACGTCTGATAAAAGATAAAAGACAGCTAGTGTCGGTCGGAGGGTCACTCTTCTCTCTCGTTTTGTTATCGTCGTCCAGCTTTCGTGAGTTCGAGAGGTCCCGAATCACTTACTCACTGTTTGTATTTGAGCTTTCTTGTGGTAGAAGGTTGCTCTGCTGCTCGTCCTGCCCCAGATAGCTGCATTTAAGAAGGTAACTCTATTTCAATTCCAACTCTTTAGTAGATGTGTTGTTTTGACAAGTTGTGGTTGTTTGATTGACACGCTAGCTTTTCTCTCCTTCTTGATTGCCTTCATCCTTCTCCTTTCATTATTGATTATGTGTTGGCCAAGTTGATTAGATGGGAGTTGGTGTTTCGGTTGTATGAAATGTGAGATGAGCTCTTGTGAATGTTGTTGTTTGCATGAGTTTAGCTGGCTAGCATGTTAAAGGACCTGTTTCTGTCTAATGAAATCTTTAGCATATATGTGACGCCGCTGGTTTGTCTCATGTCTAGTCCTCCGTTCACTTTAATTTAGGATGTTGTGCCTTAAGTTCCTTTGTTGAAATGTTTCGATTTAGTTAAAAATCTCATTTCCCAGATATTAAAAAATTGGTCCTCTCATGCTGCTCGGTCTAAAGCATTTTCTACTATAGTAGAGGTATCCGTTTAGTGGTGGTATTAACGTATGTGTTTATTGCCAATACTTTAAAATTAGTGACATTTTTTTATTTTTTTTACTTTTAATATTTAGATATTTGAAGCTAATATAATCCTACAATATTTAGGTGTCAAAAATAAATAAATCTATAGCTCCTTTCATATTAAACCCACCTGTCATTTGCTCCTGCTGCCAACACATAGTTCTATGTGTATAGAGTTCCCTCATCTTCCTTTTTCTTCAATCAATTTAATGGCCGACATTAGTCTTCAATGTATTGAAATGTTATCTCAAATATACAATTGCCATTTTATTACTTATATATGATGAGAGTTCTCTAATTTGGCATAAGTAGGTAATAAATGACATTGCAATTTCAGAAATGTTCTTATTTTGGTAAAAGTGCAAGTAGTAGAATTAAATATATATTTCTTTTCATTCTTTTAAAATAGTTCTTAAATTATATTATTGTACTGTAAGTGCACAATGACTTTTTTCTTTGGCTCTCCAACTGTTAATGGTATACTTTATCTTTAAAAAAGAAATCCGCTTGTAATCTCACTAGCATGATTTTCTAAATTAAAGTTGTTTCGTAATTTCAATTTCACTTAGGCAATCTTCTTTGTAGTGTTTGTTTCTTTGTTCCTTTCTATAATGATTAGATTCTATTTTCTACGTTGGGGAATTAGTTCTTACGTGCACCGCTTGAACTCTCAGACTTTGGACAAAAATTCATATACAAGTTCATATTGGAGCAAAGATTTTCTTGCTAAAATGCAATATGCAGAAATTATTTCTGTATTAACATTTGTTTCTAGCTAACGGAGTCGCTTTTCACTTTGGTGTTTGTAAAATTGTAACCGTCTCATTTAGGAGCATCTCGGCCAATTGTCTATCTGAGGTATATATGTCATGCACATCGTGTATAGTTACATACCCACAATTACGAAATTTAAGTTGTTGGTCCCGTGCGAGCATGGGCTGTCACTCATCTAGTCTATTAGAAGTATCACTTGTTCCTCAATTTAGTTGGGTTTATTGATGCAATGTCATCTCCTTGAATACCTTGTTTATTTACCTTTGTCTATGTTTGTATCTAACATGTTAGGATAAGTGGTATTGCTATCATGTTTGGTTTCTAAACACCGCCGATTTCTCCTCATTTTGCTCAAAATAAATTGGATTTGCTACTGTCTCCTACTTTGTCTTCTTAGCATGATAATTTAGCACTACCCGAACCTACTAAGGGAGTTAGCTTTGCTTACTGTGTGAGACATATCATTTTGTCAAATGAAACAATATACCCTCTTTCTCATCATTTTTGGTTTGCTACTGTTTAATGTTAGTTGTTGGTCACGTTTCGTTTGGTGATTTGTCCTTGTTTTCTTCCTCTGTGAGTGACCCTTAATTTAAGTATTCAAACGTATGTTCTTGTTGATGTTCGGTGTGGAAAATTTGTTTGTCAAATTCTTGTCATTTAGTCTAATATGTGGGATTTTATTGCACCTCGGGTTTTGAGATGCCTCAATGATTTTTATCTTTTATTTTTATTTTAAGTCATGTCTTAATTATTTCTTCATTTTGTATGCTAATGTTGCCTCTTTTGTGTGTTGCATGAACCTCTTTGAGTCCACGACGGACCCTTTTTCCTTGCGTTTCGAGAGAGCCGTAAAGGCTCAAGTTCCTTCTTTCCGAGTCAACCAACTTTGAAACTGACGAACAGGTCCCGGAGCTTGAAAGAATATGCAACATATCAAAAATTTGGAAAGACTGGGTCAAAGGCCCACCTTTCATTTTTGTATTTTGTTATTTTGGGTCTAAGCCCTTGTCATTAAATTTTGCTATTACTTTGTTAGTTTTTAGGACATGTGGAAAATTGGGCCTAAGACCCAAAAGAAAGAATGATTACTTTGTGTTAGTCTAGGACAGGTGCAACTCAAATGGGCCGAAGGCCCAAAACAAAAATGGGCCCAAATACTGGTCCAGGCGGCCAGAAACCAGGTTTGGGTCCAACCCTCTTTCCCTCTTTACTTTACTGTATTTGTTTTGCTTGTTAGTATTTGTCGTTAATCTTAGGGTTGAAAAGTTCAAATCCCCGAAAGACGCTCATTTTGTTTTTAACAACTTAACTAAACCGATCATCTTTCAAAAGACTTAAAAGAATAAATTTTATGAATTCTCTCACTTAGATAGTAGTTCCATATTTCTCTTTCCCTTTTTAATAGTTCTAACTATAGAATAATTCAATTTTGCAATTTAAGTTAAGTTAAAATTATTTTAGCCAAATAAATTAATTGTCGGATAACCGCATTAGCGGATATTCTAGGTGCCTTAAAAACCTTCCTAGAATATTAATAAGAACCTCGAACCCTTTTAAAGTTTTCACTAGATTTATGTTTTAGTCTTTTGAAAACAATAGTTTTCTTGATTTTTTCTTAAAAATTAAGTGGCGACTCTTAAAACCAGTCAAAATATATTTTCCTAATAAAGCATGTATGACATATGAGATTTACACTTTGACATTAGCAAGGTATATTCGGGTTTATATCTGTGTTAATGCATTGTCGATACTTCACCTACTAGAATCTGACACTTATAAATAGACCAAAACTTGTAGAATTTAAAAAAGACACTAATTAATTAATAATAAATTATATATTTGAAATTTATCCAATTTTATAAGTTTAAACAAGTCATATGATCATATAAGAGTCCACATAAATTGGGTGTGGTGATTAGTGATGTACGAGGAATAGTTGTAGTTATACAATCAACATTCTTAGAACAATGTTTGAGAAAACATAAGTATGATGTGAGGATGTCACTTGTTCAACCACACATTGTTGATTGCCATCCCAATTTATATGGACTCATGCATGATCACATGCTTATGTTGTAAAGATGTTGATTGTATAACCACACATGACTATTCCTCATTCATACTTGTGCTTTCTTCACACATTAGTTTGAAGATGTTGATTGTATAACTACAACTCTTTCTCATACATTATTTATCTCCACCCCCAATGTATGTGGACCCTTACATTACTTGTTTAAACTTATTTAATTTAATAAATTTCAATAATATTATTTATTATTAGTTAATCATTCTCCCTTTTAAATTATACTAGCTACGGTCTATATTTAAGCGTCATACTCTAGTAGGTGCAGTATAGATCATTTATGGATCATGATATCAACCCGTATATACCTTATTAGTGTTGAAGTGTAGATGTCGTTGGTACAATCTAAACCAAGCACATGAAAAAATATCGACTGTCTTAATTATCTATATATTTTTACCAATACTGACAATACACAATTATCCAAGTTTTATAACGGTAACAAAGTACAAATTGCTACTTTTCAACGATAACATTTTCTTTTTTTAGTGTATAAAAAGAAGGATTCATGAACTCTTCCATCCTATTCTATTTTATAATACTTAAACATCTCCTTTTATTATGTCTCAAGCATCTCAAGCATCTCAAACATCCAATGCAAAAAAATCTTACGTTTGTCGTTGTGGTAATTTAACTATGTTGAGGACGTCACACACCGATACAAATCCAGGTCGACAATTCTTTAACTGTGCAATTGGTGCATGCTCTTTTTTTAAGTGGCTTGAAACTGATTCATCAACGAGCATCCCATCAAAATTGAGTCCGGAACTCGAGACATCAAATTTTCAAGGCGTTACCAAATTTCAAATATTAGAAAGGCTTCGAAACTCTGAAGAAAATAGGGATTTGCTATTGAGTTTATTCAAAGAGGTTGAAGAGCAGAGATATCACTTTAAAGGATTGCTAAAAGACACCGAAAAAGATAGGGATCAACTAAAATAAAAGTTGATATTGGCTGAAGAAAAAGAAAAAGGCCTAAAAATTATATTGTATGGTTTGTTGTTAGTGGTTGCTTTTTGGAAATGTATAACAGGGATGCAGTAGTACAATCTTATATCTTTTACTCATGTAGTAGTACAATCTATTAATAAAATGAAGTCCTTTTTGGAATTGGTAAGACAATGCATTATATATACAATTTAAAGTCGATAACTGGCAACAATATCCATCAAAACAAAAATAACATTTACATGATTCAACTGTCTTAATCATCAACCACGAAAAACCAACCATTTAAGAAACCAACTGTCTTAATCATCTACCCACTTCAAAAACCAATTGTCTTAATATTCAACCACCAAAAACTAATTATCTTAAAAACTAATTGTCTTATCATCAACACAAAAAACCAACCATTTCAAAAATCAATTGTCTTAATAAATCAATATCACAAATATCTTACTCATCACCATTTAGTTCACCATTGAGCTCCATAACAATACCCATCACATCCACTAAATTTTCATCACTGCCTTCTTTTTCCTCTTCTGCCAAGCCTTCATCTACTTTCTCTTCTAGCTTCTCCTGTTCTTTTTCTTGTTCTTCCTACAATTCGATCTGCTCCTCTTCTTTTTCTTGTTCTTTGTTCTTTTCGATATTCTCCTCTTCTTTTTGTTCTTCTTCCTTCTCTTCGATCTGTTCCTCTTCTTTTTCTTCTTCTTTATTCTCTTCGATTTGCTCCTCTCTTTTTTTTCTTTTTTTTTCTCTTCCAACTTCTCTTCAATTTCTTCTTTGTTCTCTTCCAGTTTCTCCTCTTCTCTTTCTTCATCTTGTTCATTAACTTCTTCTGTAGAGTACTCATCAATTGCAACAAGATCTTCATCAACTATTGCTAATGGAAGGATTTCATCAACATCAATTGCAGCATCATCTTTATCAATTGTTGGTGTTGTATAGTCTTCATTAACTGCTGCAAGATCAGTGGCTTAACATTCTTACAAATAAATATTTACACAAATAGTATATAAATTAGTCTACCTTCATTTTTCTTGTTCTTATGAGCTCTTCTCAATTTCTCACTCGTATAAAAGCAACAACTTCCATCATTGATAGTTCAAGGGATGCAACACGCTCACACAAATTATCATCTTAATTTTTCTGTCCACTCGAAACAAAATTCTCACAAGGTTGGTTGGAATTGTTCTCACCCAATATTTCATCCTCCTCGTTCTCTACTGCAGAAGTGAGGACAGTGACACCTTTCAAACTGGCCTTTAAGGTATCAATGATTGTGCCCTTCACTTCGTTCGTATATGGCTTTAATGTTGCCATATAATTTTGTTTTGTCTCATGGACAGTAGGTATGAGGTATGGATGCACAACCTACAAAAAAAAAATATAAATAGTACAAGACCTTCACTAATTTACAAATATTGCTAGATAATAATAAATAAGTTTATACCTCTGTACTTCTCCCTTTGTACTTAAATGGATCACCTTCGACAATATTATCGCTCTTTGTCGTGTGCCATCTAAGTAAACGGGGAATTAGCATAGGAGAATTCAAGGACTTCTTTGCATAATTACCAAGATGAGGAAAAGTCTCATATATCCAAATCTGAAATTAATAAAATAACAATTAAATAAACATAGAATATGAAATACTATATAAATATATAGGAGTTTAATATCAATCAAGTACATAATTGATAATAAGTACCAGAAATACCCAGGGGAAGCCATACAAGCATACGATGCATTCCCTCTTTCCTTGTACACTTCACTTTGTTTCTTCAAATTAATTTTGTTCTTCAAATACTTCACTGTTAAATCAAAACACTCTTTTCCCCACTGATAACTCTTGAAAAAATCTAAATCATCGACCATCTTAATGTGGTTTGAATCCACAATCTTAGATCGATCATGGGCAAGCAACATCGAGTGGACGAACCAAACTAAAGAGCACTTCAATTTCTGCTCCTTATTCAATCCGGTACCCTTAATCAAACTCATCAACTTTGTACCACTGATTTTCTTATTCTTGGTCGCTTTATAGAAAAATTTCTCACATTTCTGAAGCACTTTTTTCATTTTTGCATCACGGGGGTATGCTGAGCAATTCAGCCTCATAATCAATGCAAACTCTTTTAAGCCAAAACAAGCAGGCTTATCATTCACACAAAACCACATCTCATGCAATTTTTTATCATTTTTTACACGACGCAACAACATATAGTGGACCATTTGTCCATTGAACTTGTAATGTTCTGGAATATGTCTTAAATGTCCAAAACAAGTGCCTTTAAAGTCATTATAATTTTTTTCTTGAACTAAAACATTTCTAAAATCATGATAAAGAGTTATTCTTGCTCTCACAGAAATTTTTGCTGGAAAAGATCCTAACTCATCCATACATGTGGTTAGATTATAGGACTTACCAGAGATCTCTCTTGCACAAGTTGGCAAGGACAGGAGATCATCATCCTCATCTCCAATATCTCGGCTATCTCTATTACTCTCTTCATCTCCACTGCCAGTGTTTTCTTCACTAGACTCAACATCATCAGTAGCCAGGGTACTACTGTCCTCATAGTTGTCAATTTCAGCCATCGTATCAAAATCCGAATTAGACTTGGGTTCTTCAACTACAATTTTTTTCTTTTTTGAAGATCTTAAAGTTTCTTCAGCCTTTCTTTTCGGGTTTTTGGAAGGCTTAGGAACAAACCGTTTAACAATCCCGCCTCTAGTTTTAGCCATAATCAGAGTAAACCTCCAATAAAACATGCAAAATAAATAGCAGATCCAACAGAAATCAACAATGCGATTGACAAAAACGCCACTAAAGTTGATCAAAGTTTAGTCAAAATTTCAAAATCAATACGCGAGATAAACATAATTTTTTTTTTAAAAAATAAGCAACCAAATAGGGTAAAATATTTATATCCAAACAAAAATGTCATTAGAGACCACAAATATTCATGGAATACGGCGAAAAATTCATCCTAAACAAGAACATGAAGAAAAACAGTCCAGAAAAAGGAATCATTAAATCATTACACTACTATAACAAAATAAACAACCAAATACGGCTAAAAATTATCGAAAAACACCATTACAGAAGATTCAACTTACCAAAGATGAATGCTTTGAACTTGGAAAAGAAGATTGAATTAAAGAAATGAAGATTTGAGAGACGTTTAGGACGATGATATGGTTGAAAAGTTTGTATAAGTTAATGAAAGAGAAGTGGAGATCCCAAGAAGTGTATGGGGAAGAGAAGCGATGATTACACTGGTAGAGAAGTGTATGGGGAAGATGAAAAACCCTTGCACTTGAGAAGAAGAAACGTCGGAACAAGGTTTCAGAAAAGGTGCCTTTTTAATATATTTTAACATTTTAAATCAGATTTTAATATAAAATTACGTAAAATGTATTGGGATTATAATATATTTTTGTAAAGATATATATTTTCCCCAAGTTTTAAAAACAATAAGCAAGCCCATGACCCCACATTCACAAATATACCCCAAGTTTTAAAAAGGCTAAAGAGACCCATGACCCCACACTTTTTCCCTTTTAAAAAGTCAAACCCTAGAAAATAAACCAAAAATAAATTAAGTGGGTATAGAGTAAATTAAGTTATTAAGGTGTCCCAATGTCAATTCTTCTCATAAGACTGAGTAATTTATTAAAAAAAAAGAATTATTGAGATATTTCTTGTTACCTTCATAAAACTTTACTCTTAAAGTATTCGTTTAATTTAATAATGAAATGATTTGCCGAAAGGTGAATAGTATCTCATATTAGGTGTCGTTTACAATTAGCTAAAATATTCGATCGTGACAAAAACTGAGGATTAAATTTCACAAAAACAACACTTTCAGTAGGAGGAAAGGATGTTGGGAATAGTTTTCACAACTCATCAAATGAAAGCTTTGTTTGATTGTAGGTCTTAAACATGTATACTTTTGTCCAAAAGTGTTTTTTTTCTTTTTCCAAAAGGATACTTTAAGAACAACTCTAGAAGAGCGTTAGTACACCAAAAATAATTTTGAATGACAAATAATTAATGATAATGACTTAATTATTATTAAATATATATTTTTAGCGGCAATTAACATTTTTTTAAATGTCCTTAAAGTTTGTAGCGACATTACATCTAATGACAATTAATTAATATCGATAAATTTTTTATCATTCTTTTTTAATATGTATATTTATTATTAATAAAAGTTATTTTTTAAGCGATTGCTCTTTCATTCTTGCATAAGTCATAATGACTAATTCCATCCCAAATAAAATACAAGAATTTTAGCCATCAGAAATTCAAACCAAAACTACTTGTATCTTTAAAAATAAAGATATAAGACCTATGACAATCAAAAACTCAACACAAAACAAAACCACCCGTATCTTTAATTTTTAATTTATTAAATATAAAAATACACACGCCGGAGGAAAATAGATGAAGAAATAAAAAAGAACCACACATACTCCATAACAATAATTTTAAAAGAAAAACACAAAAACATAATGTTGTTTAATTTTTCGTCGAGTCAAAATAAAGCATGAGTTTATATGCTAGCTGTAGCCTGCAGTATCCATGCATCTGACTGAGTCCTATTACTTCTTCACAAGCCACACCTCCTTTCTTTCTTTGAATCCCATAGCAAGAAAGTTGAAGGCTCTGATCATAAGCAAGATAGAGTACATATTAAACAACATGAATAAATGAAGTTATCAGCATGTAAAGATAGTACCTTTTTTATATACTATAGAAATAATTTAACTTAAGCTTTTTTTTATTTTAATTTTAAAAAAAATTCAAAGCGGAGGAAATTAATGGGTTAAACGAGTGGGTTTCAAAAAAATTGATATCTAAAATTTGGGGTGAATCATTTGTTTTCGGGCTTGCCACATTTTCTTTCGTTAAAATTTAGGGTAAATATTTAAGAGGAATATATTTGGATAAAAAAATATAACTGAAGGATATATATAGTATTTCTAATGGTATAAGGCATGAGCGACTCAAATACATCAGTGGCCTAAAGTCATATTCGAATGAAGGCCTAAATTTTAATAATTTTTTGATAAAGTATACTATAGAATTTTTATTTAATTTTTTTTGAGACATAATATTCTAAATTGTTCAAACTTGTATTACTTATTTTTTTCCATTTGTACGGAAATTTTAGAATCAATAATTTTTCAAAACTAAGGGCAACTGCCTTTTCTTTTAGCTGTAGAGCCGCTGCCCCTTTGGTATTTGGATGTGATTATGATATATGATAAAAGTTGGTAGTTTTTTCATAAGAAAGTACCTCAAACGAGAGAGTTCGAGAGCTCGTTGAGGACGAACCACACGGATGGTTGATCCCTCTTCATCAGTAAAACCATCAACGATGATCTTCGGGTAATGCACAAAGGTCTGCGGCGTCAACCGCTGAATTAATTTCCCATTTATATGAACCTCTACGGTAGAGGGTCTCCCGAAGGACTTGTTGCGGGAAAAGAATGTATGCGCCGCGATAACCTTTGTGCTGAACGGGGCAATTCGGATCTCAAGGCCGTCGCAGCCTTGCTGTGCATAGAGGAAAATCTCTTTCAGATAGACGGGAATTTCTCCCCTGTTTTCTACCTGAACGACCACTTCAAAAAGATTAATCATCATCATGTTTAATACTCCACTAGGATCTTCTGTCTAGAAAAGTGCAGCTCGCGCGGTGAACTAAGTTTTGCTATGAGTAGCGGAGTTCAGGAAAATTAAAGGTGGGTTTATTATACACAATCTTATATCTATTTTACAACTTTTTGAATGGTGACCTTATTGGAATGTGTGGTGAAATTGATTGATGTTAACCGTTGATGTTGTTGATGGTAGTGGCGGAAGAATGTGTTTGTGATAGTTGGTGGTGGTGCTAGTTATGATCGATGATGGAGGTGTCTGGTAATAGAGATTCGAGGAGGGCATAATGCAAACTCAAATAAAAGCAAAAATACAACACACAGGCCGACACATATACCCAGCACCACAATATCAGATTGGGGAGTAAGATCAAAATTAGAGAAATTGATAGAAAAACAAGGATATGAACTCATGTAAGTAAGAAACAAAAAATATCTATTCTAGTTTTATTATCGGCGATGAATTTGAATCTAAGAGAAATTCTAGAGAATGTTCGCTTAGAACTGTGGAGGGGTAAGAGTGTTGAATACTTACTTGATCTTATAGAAAGGTGAGATGAGTGCTTTTAACTTAAATTATCTACAAATAATATTCTTTTAGTCGTATTCAGTTTATCAAATTATGAATAATGGATTTATATTTAAAAGAGATGTGCTGATGTAACATCTTGTGCCTGTGCTATGTTTTTTTATTCGTATATTCTTGCTGAGAAAATCAGCAAGCAGCAATGGGACGCTATCTGGAGAATTGATATTTGACTATGATACCTTTTAGTTTAAGAAGTGTGGATAAGAAAAAAGCGTGAGGAAGCAAGCAGCTTTTTAACATAAACTATTATTTAATTTAGCCTTATTTGATATTTATACCCTCTAATTTATATATATATTATTATTATAAGTGAGAAGCTCCAATATTCAAAGTTGGATTACCATTTTGCCTCTCCACTAAATCAAAATAAAATTAATTAATTTATTAAATATTAATATTTTAATTACATAATGGTGGAATATGAAGTCCAATAACTACACTTCAATAATGAGTAACTCTTCAAATTCAGTGACTCTTTAAATTTTGAAACCAAAATAAAATTTATGTATCTTGATTCAATGTGCTCCATTAATTTGGTAGGTGAAAAGACAACTAAATATCACTTAATTATTTTTAGTCTAAATTTTCATTTTCACACTCCTTTTTTTTTTGCGTGAAATCACGTACTTATGCCAACTCAACAATTAAGTTACCACATAAGTTTGGTCAATGGTCAGAAGGATTTAAGATGTTGAATCTTATTGAGTTAAAGGGTTCAGTTGACAAAGAGGTAAGTAAAAAGGTTCAGAATACAAACTCATACAAGTACGTACAAGGGTCTATCTGATCATTTCGATTATTGTAAGTAAAGAGATCAAAATTGCACAATTACACATTTCAAGTAATTGAAAGATATTCTTAATCAATAAGCACTAAAATTGAAATATATCAACTTTTAGGGATTCAATTCCTCTCTTATTTTGATTTGTTTGAAAATACTTCACTTTCATCTTGATTAATTAATATACTGGAATAATATTGGAGCAATTAATTAGATCCTCATTAATTCTTCAGTAATATTGAAAAGAAACGTGCCAATCACTTAGAATTGTTTGTAGAATAGTGGTACGTAGTTGAAGTATATTATATCCATAGTTTATATCCACACTACTAATTCTTTGTTGTGAACTGTCAACATCAAGGCATGTCAAAACGAGTGCACCAATAAAAATTGAATTATGAGAATATTATTGGAAAAGAGAAGACCAAGTCTCCATGAGTTCAGCTTGCTATAGGTTGTGAAAAAACATGTATTAATTAAATAGAAACCTACATTATTTTCGGGTTCCTATAAGCCAAAAAACAGATATTCTATTCATTTTAAAATAAGTGGTGCCTTAGCTTATTTATTTTACGGAAAATAATTAAAATTGTCTCTAAATTATACAAAATAAACCACCTATACCCTTTGTTATATTTTGGGATCAAAATGTTGGGTTCGAAAGTGATTAGGACGTCATGCGAAAGCTTATAATTATAAATAATATGATTGATTACCTAGATGACAAAAAATTATACTAAAAATCAAAAGATTATTATATAGTTTAGTCAATCGGCCTACATATGAAAAAACTAATAAAAAGAAAAATATTAAAACTGTTGAGGGAAAATCTCTTCATAAACAAAACTCTCTAAATGACTACATTGTGAATGTTGTTGTGTTCTATTATGTGAATAGGGATCTTCAATTTATAGATCTCCAAAATTTCCCTCTAAGAAAAGAATAACCAAACATGGAAGAAAATTATATTTTCCTTTCAGAAAAAATAAAAGCAATTATGGTAATGCTTTAATTTGCATTCAAGGTAAAATTAAAACTTAAATATGGTAAGAAAATCAACACAAAATCCTAACAAATCTCTCATTTTGTCTGGATTTTCTTCATAAAACTTGATCCTCTTTGTTCATACAATCTCCATGTATCACTGCTACTTACCATGATTTAAAAATTGATATGAGTTAAAAATTGGAGCCTTGTGTTAAAAGTTATGAGCATGGTTGAAAGTGGAGCTCATGCGTTAAAAGTAATATGCATGAGTTGAAAGTGGAGCTCATGCGTTAAAAATAAGATGCATGAGTTAAAAGTGAAGCCCATGCGTTAAAAGTAAGATACATGAGTTAAAAGTGGAGCCATAACATTAAAAGTTTGCAGGGGTTAAAAGTTGGAGCTCATACTTTAAAGCAAGCATGAGTTGAAAATTGATTTTGTTTTAAATGATAGAATAACAGGATATGTTTAAAATATATATGAAAATTTTCTCCACATGCATGTAGTAGCACAAAATCTTCACTATCATCACGTTGATTGCAAATTGATTTGAAATCACTTGAACCTGTTTTCACTCTTGTTCAACCATTGGATCATTGAACCATATAATCTGATACCACTTGTTGGGTTCAAAAGTGATTAGGACGTTATGCGGAAGTTTACAATTGCAAATAATATGATTGATAAATTAGATGACAAAAACTTATACTAAAAATCAAAAGATTATTATATAGTTTAGCCAATAAGCCTACATATGAAAAAACTAATAAAAAGAAAATATTAAAACTGTTGAGGAAAAATCTCCCCATAAACAAAACTCTCTAGGACTACATTGTGGATTTGTTGTGTTCTATTATGAGAATAAGGATCTTCAATTTATAGATCTCCAAAATTTTTCTCTAAGGAAAGAATAACCGAACATGGAAGAGAATTAAATTTTTCTTTCAGAAAAAGTAAAAGCGATTATGGTAATGCTTTAATTTTCCTTCAAGGTAAAATTAAACTCAGATATAATAAGAAAATCAGAGCAAAACTCTAACACAAAAATGCCCCCGTCGATATCCCAAAAGATAAAAATACCCAAAAGACCATTTATTCTGGAATTGTAGTATTATTTTTATCTTATGTTAAGAGTTCGATAATAATTTCGAAACAACTAATTCCAAAATAAATAATTTAATCGGAATAACTTTTTTTCGACCAAACTTACTTACGGTTGTTTATATGATGAGACTATATGAATTAGAGTTTCTTATTTGGTGACAAGTTATTGCATGGGCTTGTGAAATCGATGTGATGAACCTCTCGATTTTAACTGCAATAATATTTCTACTAAACAAAACAAGGTCTTCTTCTCACCTTCTCTCATAAGGAGTTGTATTTCTACTAAATATATTAGAGCCCATTTGGATTGACTTAAAAAAAAAAGCTTTTAAGTCAAAAATAAAAAAATTAAACTGAAATGGCTTTTAAGTCAAAAAACAAAAAGTAGGGGGAGACCTACTTTTGGTTTCTGACTTATTTTAAGTCATTTTTTACCTTGTCAAACACTTCGTAACTTATTTTAAGTAATTTTTGACTTATTTTAAGTTATTTTTTATATTTGCCAAATACTTTCAGAAGTCAAAAACTGACTTAAAAGTAGGTTTGACCGACTTTTAAGCCAATCCAAACGGGCTCTTAAAAAATGATTGAACATTCCATACATAAATTGTGGATAAATCAATGTTAAAAAATAGGCAAAAGTTAGGAGGAGGACCTAAAGTGCACCAATATTACAAATATGAGAAATTATTTATACTCCTTGTGAAAATCCATGGATGACTTTAAGTCTTAATCCAAAGATAATACACTATTTTGAGTTTTTTCTAGTATAATTTCATTGCAAATCAGGAATATTCCAATGGCATATCATGACTTTATCGTTCATGTTTAATTTCCACGATTGCCTTATACTAACTGCCATCTGGCCATCATTTCTTGCTTTTTACTCTTTGTTTGGATCATTGTTACCCATTGTTTCATAATATATTGTATTGTATTGTACTGTATTATATGGTAGATACAATATTTGGCTAGACTGTATTGTTTGTTGTTGTTTAATAACATTTTAATTGTTTGGTTTGATTGTATCATACTGTATTATAATTTATAAATTTACTAAAATATCCTTAGTTATTTTAGGGTAGGAGGTTTGACTAAAATTAAATAATATAAGATAAAGAGTAAAATAGTATTTTGAAATATTATGTAAAGATATAATTGGAAAAAGAAATTAAGTAACAATGGGAACACACCAAATCGGTTGTTCCATAAAATAGGGAATTTCATTGTTACGTAACAACAAAATTTAACAATACAATACAATACAGTTTAAGTAACAATCAAAATAAACATTGTAGGTATAGTAGCAATACAATACAAGACAATGGGTAACAATGATCCAAACAGAGTGTTAGAGAAAAAGAAGTATTCTAGCACTCTTTCTTTTTTAGTCCGTCCCAATATAATCTTATTATAATAAAAAATAGTTTAACTTTAAAATATGAAATGATTTTTAGTCACACAAATATTTAAAAATTGTTTTAGATTAGAAGTTTCAAAATTCTTTCTTTTTATCTTGAATATCGTGTCAAGTCAAATGGTACCACATAAAATAAAACGGATAAGTACTTTTCATTTCTTATATAAAAAAGGTCACCTTTATCACCTTTATCTCTTATCTCACAAATATGTGGATTATTATTCCATTCACTATCATCCTATTACATCTCTTTTGTGAAGGAAAAACATTTTATGAATCTCGATCCACACCAACATTTACATCCTATTACATCTCAATTCATTACATTCAAATTATTATTCCAAATAAGTTTAATTTGTAGTCTGGCGACATGGACTTTTATAGTATTATATATCGTTGCTTCAATTAAATTCATCTCATTCGGTTCATCCTCACATGAACCAACAAAAAAAGCCTCTATTGTTTAGTACTTCAACACCCGATCATGATCCAACCGGCACCTCCATGAAAGTTATCTCAGTGGATCGTTTCAGCAAGACAACTCAAAAAAAGTTGTGAAAAAACTACATATAGTGAATCCGCTAGAGGTGGTCGTTCAAATAGAAAATGTCCATATAAATGGGGTATTAATTCAGAGCTTGACTCTTTGATGGTTTTTCTGATGGAGAGGGATCGATCATCCGTGTGATTCATCCCCAACGACTTCTCGAGCTCTCTTGACTAAGGTACTTTCTTATGAAAAATATTTGGACTGTTATACTTTTGATCCAAATATACTCCTTTTATTATACTATGGTACGAAGTATTACTTGATTTATTCACGTTAAAAAAGCCTTTTAACTTTCTTGCTATAAAGAAAAGAAGGAAGTCTCGGTTCTGAAGGAGTAAGGATTCAGTCATACATGGATGCTGCAGTTAGGGGTGTTTGTGGTTCGGTTTGGATTGGTTATTGGTTAAAATTAAAATCAAATCAATCTAGTCGGTTTTTTAAATTTCTAAAATCAAATCAAATCAAACCAAATGAAAAAAATAATCGTGGGTTTGGTTATTAACGGTTTGATTATTGGCGGTTTGGTCCAATTTTTCTGGGTTTTTTTTCTGTCTGAAAGTAATAAATTTTTTAAGGACATACGTATCTCGATAGACACAAACACCTAGTACATGAACCATCCACATAAAAGCTATTGTCGGTTCAATTAAACAATTAAGCAATACTAGGCTTGTTATTATACGAACAAAGTGATTCAATTAAGAAAAAATGTGACTGCTTTATATGAGGTAGGGAAGGTAAAGACGACTAAAGTAAAAGATTTTGATGTACTTGGACTTAAAATTGTAATAGTTGGGCTAAAATTTAAGTGTTGGACTTGAGAAAATGGTAATGTTAAACACTTAAAGTTAATTAAAATTTAACAAAATATTTATATTTTATTTATGAATAATTATAAAATTTATATATCTAATTTATCGGTTCGATTTGGTTATTTTTGCGGTTGTTTTTAGTAAAACCAAAATCAAACCAAATAGTATCGGTTTTCAAAATTTAAAACCAAATCAAATCAAATATCAATTTTTTAATCTATTTAATTCAAAATGCAGTTCGATTTGATTTTTTTTAATCATAACCATGAATAACCGCTAGTAGCATATATGTAACTCATGCTTTATTTTTACTCGAGGTCTGTTTTTTTTTTTTTAAAAATAAAAACTATTGTTACGGAGGAATGTGTGCTGTTATTTTTTTCTTCTTCTGTTTTCCTCCCGTGTGTATTTTTATTTTTAAATAAAAGATACATGTGGTTTTATTTTGTTTTGAATTTCTGATCGTCATAAGTTTTTTTATTTTATTTGGAATGGAATAATTAGCCAACTCTTGGAAGAGTGAAAGGTGCTATTTATTTGGGATGAAATTAGTCATTATGACTAGTAAGAATGAAAGTTGCTATTCTATATGTTCAATAATAGTTATCTAATATACTATTTTGGGATGTTCAATAATATTTGTCCACTTTATGAAATTAATGGATAATTTACACTTAGTTCCTAATTTACATTTATCATTAATTATAATAATTTTCCTCTTACATTTTTTGAGGCATTGTATTTATTATATTCAAATGGTGATATAGTAAAATTACCCTTCTATTTATAATTTCTTAAGAGGTGTGCGAAGTTAATAGTGGACGACTATTATTGGACAAAGAAAGAATTAATTTGGAATGAAATTAGTCATTATGACTCTTGCAAGAATGAAAGTTGCAATTTATTTGGGATGGAATTAGTCATTACAACTCTTGCAAGAATGAAAGATGCTATTTATTTGGAATGGAATTAGTCATTATGACTCTTACAAAAATGAAAGATGCTATTTTTTTGTGATGGAATTAGTCATTAGGACTCTTGCAAGAATGAAAGATGCTATTTATTTGAAATGGAATTAGTCATTATGACTCTCGCAAGAATGAAAGTTGTTATTGACTTTGGGATGAAATTAGTCATTATGACTCTTGCAAGAATGAAAGTTGCTATTGACTATTTGTGATGGAATTAGTCATCATGACTCTTGCAAGAATAAAAGTTGCTATTTAATTGAGATTAAATTAGTCGTTATGATTCTAGCAGAAATGAAAGTTATTATTTATTTGGGATGGAATTAGTCATTCGACTATTGCAAAATGAAAGTTGCTATTGACTATTTCATCCGCTTAAAAAAGAATGACCTCCTATCCTTTTTAGTCTGTTTAAAAAAGAATGACCTCTTTCTTTTTTTAGTAACATCTTACTTTCAGTTTTCCACGTGGCATATTTAAGGCCACAAGATTAAAGGGCAATTTTGTACATTTGAAATAACTTTAATTTAGGATCACAAGATTCAAAAGTCTTTTTTATTTTCTTAAACTTCATGCCAAGTCAAATCAGATCATTCTTTATGAAACTGAGAGAGTATTTGGGATGGAATTAGTCATCATGACTCTTGCATGAATAAAAGTTACTCTTATTTGAGATGAAATTAGTCATTATGATTCTCGCAAAAATGAAAGTTATTATTTATTTGGGATGGAATCAGTCATTACGACTAATGCAAAATGAAAATTGCTATTTACTATTTAGGATGAAATTAGTCATTATGACTCTCGCAAAAATGAAAGTTGCTATTTACGAAAAATTTTATCATGTGAGAAGCACACGTATTGTCAGTAGTGTGAGGGCTTTAGTTGTCATGTATATTGTGGGACCCATAATTTATCTATTTCATTTTCTAATATTTTTCCTCCTCCAATTTTAATCTTTTATTTTATTTTTTTATTTTTCGCTTGTATTTTTTTTCTGCTTGTTAACCCATAGCGTAATATTAATTTTTTTAAATCATAAACAAAAGTTGGAAGCATCCCAAAGTATCTAATATATCTAATTTATCTGTATATCATTTATTTGAGGAAAAATTAAAGTGATATGTTAGAAAAATTTTAATTCAATTTTTTGGATGAGTTTGATGAAATTGAGGAGAGTGAAACCAAAAAAAATGAATTTTTACCAACAAAGTAAAAATTCATATAGTCAACTAATTAATAAGCTACTAAAATTCAACTGACCTTATTTATTACACTTAAATACACAATTTGATTTTAATTATTTAAATTTTAGTCATTAATTTATTTTTGGGGTTTCAATCTTAATCACACAATCTTAATTGTTAAATATGTTTTTTTTTGTTTATTTTGTAACCACTTAATGTATTTGAATACTTAATATTTATAATAATATATTAATGATATTAAGCACGATCAATTATATTTCTTCTTTTCATACTTGTTAAATTCTCTACTTACTTGGCATCTATCAAATAATTATTGCTAATATTAATTTTGTGTTTCTTATGTCTGGTGCCTTTGAAATGTGAATGGAACTTTTATAGATTCATTTTATACGGAGGGGTTACAAAAATTAATAGAAAAAAATAGTCAGCCAAGTTAATTTGTGAAAGACAAGCTAATAGTAGTATCAATATATTCTTTGCACCGAGAGATCGTAGGACTACAAAAAAGCGCTATAGAAACGTTGGTAAAAAAATGCTCAGAGATAAAAGGAAAAGAGGTTTTGCAAAGGAAAAAAAGTGCAAAGGAAAAAAGGACTAAAATTTGAGAAAATAAAAATGTGAGAGAGAAAGTGTGACAACAAGGAAAGGAATACACTTGTCAAAAGAAAATGGTGTCCTCACACAACTATTGTTGGTTGTGCCTCAATCACCATAAATGTTTTCCCTATTTACTATGTAGGATGAAATTAGTCATTATGACTCTTGCAAGAATGAAAGTTACTACTTATTTGGGATGAAATTAGTCATTACGACTCTTGCTTGAACGAAAGTTGCTATTTATTTAAGGGTTAATTTATACGCTGAACATTTTTGTAATATGACTTAGTTTCAAATATATTTGTATTGGAAAGGAAAAAATTTCTACCATAGATATCAGCCAAAAAATATTTGATATATTATGTATCGAAAGATATCATGATACATTATGTATTTAAAAAATATTATGATATATCATATATCCGAAAGATATCATCATATATCATGTATCATGTATCCAAAAGGTGCATTATATATCATGCATGATACATCGTGTATTTATGTGTAGTTTGTTCTTGCAAAGTTAATTTTGATCATTTTCGTATTTGTTATAGTGTTGTAAGGGTATACGTGAAAATAATTTAGTTTCATTTTTATATCTGTTAATGTAACTTTTTGGGAAATTGATAGAGCTATGAAGTTTTACAATTCTATCGCAAATGAATAACATAAATTTCGTAAATCAAGAATTTATTTTGAAGTTTAAATTATAATTACAAAAGATAAATAACAATATATTAAAATTCTTGAAATTAAGATGATCAAATTGGGCGGGTCATGATACAATCTAATTTCTAATTCAACCCACCCATTTAACAACCCTGAAATTGAATTATTTCATATTTCTTTTCTTATATAAGGTGGCCAGTCTAAATTTATTTACATTCAAACAATAGTATGGCAAAATGGATTTTTAGTAATAATATATTCTTTATTCAATTAAGTTCATCTGAGATCAATTAAACTCATTTCATCATATCCTCACACGAACAAGCAAACAAGAAAAAAGCTTCATTTCCCTGCAACTTCAGACAGACAAGTACGACTTCCACAGTCGATCATCATCCTACCACTAGCACCGCCATGGAGTTGTTGCTGCTACACTATCTAATTACCGTATCATCTTAGTCTTCAACTTTCAAATTTTCTGAAAGATTGTTAGTTCCAATAAGGCACCACTCAAAAAGTTGTGAAATAGGTATAAGATTGTGTACATTAAACTCACCTTTTTCTGAACTCTGCTATACATAGCAAAAGCTTAGTGCACTTTTCTAGACAGAAGATCCTAGTAATAAACATGATGATGAATCTTCTGGAGGTGGTCGTTCAAGTAGAAAACAGGGGCGACATTCCCGTCTATCTGAAAGAGATTTTCCTTCAATATGCATTGCCAGGACGATACGGCCTTGTGATCACAGTAGAACCGTTCAGCACAAAGGTTATCGCGGCGCATACATTTTTCGCCCGCAACAAGTCCTTCGGGAGGCCCTCTACCGTAGAGGTTCATATAAATGGGAAATTGATTCAGCGATTGACGCCGCAGACCTTCGTACATTTCCCAAAGATCATCGTTGATGGTTTTACTGATGGAGAAGGATCAATGATCCGTGTGATTCATCCACAACGAGCGTTGGAACTCTCTCGTTTGAGGTATGAAAAATATCAAAGTTTTATTAACTATATATTATATCACAATCACATTTCAATTTAATTTGAAACGGTACGGTAAAGGGTCAAATACCAGGGGTGGCCTCTACAGCTAAAAGAAAAGGCACTTGCCCTTAGGTCTCCGTATAGATTATAAATATTTTTTACAAAATTATTGAGTATTATTTATAGAAAATGAATTTTTTTATTAAAAATGGCAAAAATTAAGTAATAGAAGTTTGACCAATTTAGAATACTATGTCTCCAATTAAATTTTTAATCAATTTGACTTATGATTTTTTTTCTTTTCATTAAATTTTTAAATAAAATTTAAAATTAATTATTTAATATAAAGTTAATCAGAAAATTTTATTTCTTTTTTCTATAAAACTATTAAAAGTTAAAAAGGATTCATATAAAATTTCTTTTAAAAAATCTCATTCTACTCTTTATTTTCGATTTCTCAGTGAAATTCTTAAGTATAAATGTGATTTTATTCTAAACTGGATTTTTTTTGTCCGTTCACTTCCTATTATGTATGCACATCCAAGCTAAATATTATGTAGTTTCATTTTAAAAATTTCGGTATATTTTTTAATTAAAAATAATAATTATTTATGTTACATAGTTTGATTTACAAAATTTTATAGCACCCATTCGTTAATTTTCTTTTTTTACCTATGCAATTCTTGGACACCCTTCATGAAATTTTTGGCTCCGCCACTGCTCCTACCTTCATTTATTCATGTTGTTTTATATATATACACGATCTTGTTTATGATCAGGGCTTTCAACTTTCTTGCTATGGGGTTCAAAGAGAGGAAGGAGGTGTGGGTTGTGAAGAAGTAAGGACTTAATCAGATGCAGGAATACTGAGGCTGCGGCTCTCATATGAAACTCATGCTTTATTTGATTCAGGAAAAACGTTTCTGTGTCTTTTTTTAATTCAAGAACCATTTTGAAATTTTAGTCCCTTCAAATCTATAGGCACATCTGCTCTTCCAAAGTTTCCAACAAATAATAGTTGACAAACATTGAATTAGAACTGTGAATACTGTTTTTGGACTTCGTAAGTCACCATTGCACTTAGTTGCACGGACTCTTTACTTTTGATGCCACATCCGTCTCAAATTCTTTAAAAATACACTATTTTTGGTGAATCCGACATGCACTCGTTGACATTTTTGAAGAGTCTGAGCAACATATTCATTGCATGAAGTTGTTTTTGAGGTTATCATCCCCAAGAATCAGAAAAAAAAAATTCAAACATTTTTTTCCAAATCACCTTGAATAAAGAGATGTTGGATAGTTTCACATTTATTTTGAGAGCAACAACAGCATATAGAAGGGCCATTAATGTGAAATCTAGCAATTTTATCATCTGTTGGGAGCTTATTATTAAGCATCCTCATCATGAAAAATAAAACTTTAAGGGGTCGTTTGGTAAGGAGTAATAGGAGAAATAGTCTAAATATTATGTGTGATATTATTTAGTATTATGTTTGGTAGGAATTTTGGGTCTATGTATAACTAATTCATGGATTAGTTATACACCCTATATCGTATTATGGGTGTATAACTAATACATTTCATTTGGTGGTATTAGTAATATATGAGATCTAACACCATGGGACTAATCTAGGTAAAGACAAAAATACCCCCTCAAATCCTTTTAATCATTTTATTTATTTTCTTGATTTTATGTTTTATATATATACTGATAAATTTATTTAAATAAACTAGTTTACAAATTTTATTATTTAAATAGAGTTTTTTGTTGCTAAAATATGAGTTATTTAATCTATTTATTATTAATACAAAATACTATAATCCGACTAATATGCTAATATTGATGTATGAATTTAAGAACAATTCATAAGTCAGATATCACCCCTTCACAAAAATCCATTGAAACAGTACACAAGTAGTCTAAAACAAGAGCATATATATATATATATATATATATATATATTTGTATTGCCTAAAGATAGATTATTATCTTCATTTGCACAACTTGGATTTGGTGACCGAGTAGCATCCGCAGAAATCATGAATTAACCTGAAATTAAAATAAGTATCTAAGATGGAAGTCAACTCATGGAAGAGACAAAAATACAAATTAACCAATGCATTAAAATCGAGTTTTCATTTGCTTTCAAATGATTTTTTCTTTCGGATAACAGTTTTATATATTAGTTAAGAAACTATTACACTCAAAAAAATAAAAATAAAAATTGTTTAAAGTAGACCAAATATTTTAATTTTATATGATGATCGTTTCCCCATAAGAATCTAATCAATTTTCAAAATATTTTTTTTTAAAAAACATCTCGAGTATAAAAATAGTTTATTATATTTTGCTATTTTTTATTTTTGTTTTATTTTATGATAAAGAGTGTTTATTTTTTATTTTATTGATACAAAACAAAGTTCAATAAATTTTCTCTATAAATTATTATAATTGTGTGACCTTTTGAGATATTAACTCCAATTTATTAAGATGACAATTATTTACCCTCAAATAATTTAAGTGAGAAAATAGTGAACATGACAATAAAGTTTTTATTCTCCTAGCTAGTTAAAAGGCTATAAAAAAAAATATCGTCCGTCAATTATATACCTTGACCCAATTACATGAAATAGAAAATCTCATAATAACTCAAGGGTATTTTCATCGCTTAAGGAAATTTGTTGCTAACACATACAAAATTAGGTGAGAAGCAGTGAACCAAACACTGGATAAAAATAATACATGCATTACCAATCATTGCATTACTAATCCCTGCATTATTGATCTTTGTACCAAACGACCCCTAAAAGGGAGCTTTTTTGTGTGTGTCTGTGAGCGCGCGCTCTATTGAAATTGACCCTTGTATGATCTTATACCAAAATTTAATTGCTTGAGAAGCTTTCAACTTGATTTTATGTTAGAGATTCTTTATGACCTTTATTCACGTCCAATACACTTTCCGCACTTAATATTGGACCTTTACACCTAGGAGGTTTGAAGTGTTACAACAACTATATAATGAATATATGATCAACATATGAAACAACAGATCCCAATGATGAAATTGTAGCTTATTGGGGTGCATATCAAAGACTTATGGGCAAGCTACTATATCTGACCATGACCAGACGAGACCAGACATAACCTATAGTGTGCAGACATAACACTTGGTTGATATATTTTGGCTTCTATCTATCATGAAAGAACTAACTAAGCACATAGAAATAAATTGCCATTTTATAAGGGAGAAAATTCGACGAGGATTAATGAAGATTGAGTATGTCTCAACTCATGATCAACCTATTGATGCCTTATCAAGAGTCTTAACAGAGTATACTATGAATATCTAATGTCCAAACTTGGTTTTTCTAACATCGATCTTTGCAGTACCAAGTTTGAGGAGGAGTACAGATATACAGAATGTATACACTGATATACACGTGTAATATACATATGTAAGTGTGTATTAATTAATAGTGAGTAGTTAAAAAGTAATTCACCCCTAAATTCTCGTTAAATTTAGGAGTGTTTTCAATCTTTCTCTCTGATTTTAATGAGCACCACGCTCCTACAAGAGTTTGAGACCGACCATTTGCTATACCATGTATTTAAGTTGAATTAGTAAAGTAGAGGAGTGCATTTAAGACCGTTAATAATTTGAGGATGAAACTAATATGTAATTCACGCCAAGTTCAAGAGCATTTTCAATACTTCTTTCATTTATTAATGAAAGAGATGATTTGCCTAAAGAATGAATAGTAGTACCTCATTAGGCGTCGTTAACAATTAGCTAAAATATTGGATTGTGACTAAAGAATGAGGAATATGTGATGTGGAATAAAGAGTTGACATTGGGACAAAAACAACACTTTAAGTACGTAGGAGGAAAACATGTTGGGAATAGTTTTCACAACTCTTCATGAAATGAAAACTTACTTTGATTGTAGGTCTAAAACTTGTATCCTTTTGTCCAAAAGTCTTTTTTTTTTCCTTTTCAAAATGATACTTTAAAGAACAAGCACCTCTAGAAGACCGTGTAAGTGATTGCTTAAAACAATATACGCATTCTTCCAACAAAGTCATAATGACTAAATAAAATACTAGTTATAACAATCAAAAATTCAAAAAAAAAAAACACAAAATTACTAGCATCGTTAAAATTTAAAATACAAGACACAATAATCAAAAATTCAAAAACATAAGAAAACCACCCGTATCTTTAAAATAAAAATACACATACAGGAGGAAAACAAACGAAGAAAAAAGAACAACACACATCCTCCATAACAATAATTAATAAACAACACGTAGAATTCGAGTCAAACTAAAGCATAAATTTCGTATATGCTGCAGCCTGTAGTCTCCATGCATATAACTGAGTCCTTACTCCTTCATAACCCAGACTTCTTTCCTTTCTTTATAGCCATTTGCCAGAAAGTTAAAGGCCCTGATCATAAACAAAATTGAATATATACAAAATAACGTGAATAAATCAAGTGATAAATGTTGGAAAACATATATTCACAGCGGAAGCATACCAGAATCTTTCTACTTACATGAATAATAGATAACCAATATTGTTTATGCTAGACCACATAATCATGCTAGAACACATAAACAAACTGAAATTTAATTCGATAAATACCTCTTGAAGCATGAACAGATACCTTCAAGCGAATCCCCAAGTTAGACAGACCTTCAAGCGAATCCCCAAGTTAGACAGTCCTTCAAGTGAATCTACGAGATAGCCATGGTCTTCTACAGTGATCCCAAGTTCACATCTGAACTCTCTCAATACTTGGGTGGGCAAATATCGAATAGAAAACTAAATAATCTAGGGCTAGAATAATCCCTAATTATAGAGATTTCTTCAAAGTCCAAAGAGGAGAACCGAACACACATTATTTTTCTTCAACCGAAAAATACACGCTAGTTTTCTTTTTATAAGAAAACTAA
>JAJOOB010018500.1:0-46428 GCA_029582485.1 Solanum tarapatanum | reverse complement strand
TCTACGGTCCGTAAGTCCCTTCCGTCAGTCAGGACTTAGAAAATATTTCAGCTTCCAAAAAACCAGCTTCTCTGAAGCAAACGACGGACCAGCAGTACAGACCGTAGATCGATCTATGGTCCGTCAATCTCCTCCGTAGCTCCATACTTAAAATCTTCATAAATCAGGTACTGGAACACTTGCAGTATCAATCTACGGATACACAGTACGGTCCGTAGATCCATCTACAAACCGTCAATGGACACCGTGGTTTCACACTTGGTCAGATTTCTCTGATTTGTCCTCAATATCATGCCTGCTGATCTACGGTCATCACCTATGGACCGTGAATGGACCTACGGTCCGTAGATCACCTCCATGAATGCCCTGTTTTTGCATTTCTTTCAGCTGTCTCTATACTTCCGCGCCTGAACAACTTTCCTGCAAAACATGATAAAAACACATAAAAACCAATATAAAAAGGCCCTAGACACACACAACTGGTAAGTGAAATGTATTAGTAATACCGTAAGCTCATGGTATATCAGGGCGCCGCACCAGCATAGCACCCAAACTATTGTTCAGTAGTTTGGGCCTGGCACACCACTCCACTAAGTGTTCCCCAACTATTGTTCAGTAGTTTTAGGGTTGGCTCCCTGCGCCACTCAGTGCGCCAGGGTCGCCCGGTCCCCTACCCTTCCGTCCTTCTTTTTGTGAGAGTTCCCTCGAATCGTACCCATGTTCTCTACTTGATTTCCACACTTAAAATATTCATTAATCATTGAGAGATCCTATATATACTAGTCATAACTCTTGAATTCACATTCTAAATTTAAGGTAAAGTTAAGAGCAAAGTTCAAGAAACCCTTTTGAGTCATTTTGAAAAGTCTTTTACAAATTTTAAAACTTGTTTTAAGACATGAGTAAATGAGTATGAGGATGAAGAGAGTTGAGTTTCATTATTTAGATTGAGTATAAAGGAACTAAGTATTCCTAAGTGTAAATATTTTTACATTTAAAATGAGAGGAAACCTTGAATTCTAAACGAATTCATGAGGAGTTTTGAGTATTATCTCTTTTAAGAGAATCTTTTGAGCAATCATGCCAAATTGAGGAGGAGTTATGTTTTTAAACATATGAGCATGAGTTATATATTATTGTGAGTAGTATTGAGCACCGATATGTGGATGAGTTCAGACAACTCAAAATCCTCATAAACCATGTACGCCAACATGGAAAAAGGATCATACTTTTTATATAATTCCTTATTGATTTTAAGCATATGTTATTGGATCCACTTAGTTGAGGATGTCCTATACTCCGGCAAGGTATAGGACAGTTCTGGTAGCGTGGGCGAGATGTTGTATCATCACGTAGCTCATAGTGATGGTTGTTGATTAGAGAATCTCCCAAATAAGAGTAAAGAGTTTATAATTGTATTTTTATACATTTTTAGTTCTTGTCTATTATTTACAAAGCTTTATATACTGTATCTTATGATCATTGTTTTTCTCTTGAGTTGAGTTGAGTATCATTATATTGAGTTGAGTTGAGTATCTTTGAGTAGTATCATTGAGTTGAGTTGAATATCTTTGAGTAGTATCATTGAGTTGAGTTGAGTTGAGACGAGGTGAGTATGTCTTTGTTTTTATCGGATCAAGCTTATGTTATGTTTCAGTGTTCCCCTTGCATGCTCATACAATGTATTTGTGACATTTGGCCTGTATCTTTTCATGATGCAGATACAAGTGTTCAGGGTCATCAACAGGCGCTCCATTGATACCACTAGTTCCAACTAGCTTGGTGAGCCTCCTTAATTTGCGGATGGCGTCACATTATGGTTTTACTTTATTAGGATGTCGTGGGTCTTGTCCCGGCTTCCATCTTAGTATAATATTTAGAGACTTCGTAGACAGTAGGAGTTGAGAAGTCTTTCTTTCATTTCCCTTGTTGATGTTTTAAAGACTTTGAGTGGAACACTTACATTTATTTGAGTATTTCTGATTTAAACTATGATCATTTATGATATCCTTATGAGTTGAGTTTATATTGAGTTCCTATATTGATGAGTAAGTCTTTCGCTGAGTATTGAGCCAGGCCAAGGGTTCGCTTGGGGACCAATGATGGTTTTTGAGTGCCAGCGATGTCCAAGGTGTAGGCTCAGGGCGTGACATAATGCATTCCAATCTATCTCCTTTTTCAGCTGCTTATTTTCTCCCTCTAATGTTGGGTATGCTGATTCGTCAAAATGACAATAAAAAAGTCTTGCCTTAAATAAATTTCCAGTCATAGGTTCCAAATATTTTATAATAGAAGGATATTAATACCCACTATATATCCATAACCTTCTTTGGAGATTCATCTCTGTACGTTGTGGTGGTGCAATTGGAACATATACCACACATCCAAATATTCTAAGATGAGATATGTTCGAATCCTGACTAAAAGCCTTGTAATGGGGAGAATTTATGATGACTTGTGGGTAGGGCTGGGCATTCAGTAATTCAGTTTGGTTTCAATTTTTTTTTTGGTTTTTTTGGTTGTCGGTTCTTGTACAATGTGTACCGAACACCGAGTTGAATTATTTCGGTTCAATTTAGTTTTTTTTAGTTCGGTTCAGTTTATGGTATTTCGGTTCGATTTTTGTTAGTTCAATTTTTTTGTGGGCCTGCTTAGTGAACTTTTTAAAATTTAAAATTATACAATTTTTTTGTTTGATTTTTCAGCTTAATGGGCTAAAAATAGTTACATTGCTATGTCATATCAGCTGCAATATTTTGTAAAATAATACCAAAGAAGATACCTTAAGTCCATACTGCCAATTTGCCATTAGGCATTAACACCAAAGAAGCACGCATCTATGTAGTAAATTAAAATAACACCAAAGAAGCTCACATCAAAAGTCAAAACAAAGTGCCATACTGTCAATCTTCCATTAGGCATTAACACAACAAATTTTTAATTCACAATGTCACTAAAACACACAAATTTTTAATTAACAATGTCACTAAAACAAAAATGCATTGTAGTTAATGTCTTCACAAATACAATGATCAATACCTAATTGTGGTCACCGATTGGCTGCTAGGTGATGCTGGTCACTGGCTCGCTGCTGCGTGATGACTGCTGCTTGTGTGGTGCGTGCTGGCCTGCTGCGTTCTGGTCGGCCGGTCGTTGCTAATCGGCCGATCGCTGAAAGATGTGGGAAGTACCGAAGGGCAAAATGGAAAAGAGTCAAAGACTGAAGACTGATGTGCGGCTGAGGGCTGCTAAGCTAAAAAAAGCTGAAAAGTTAAAGTTGGACCTAATTTTACCTATTTTTTATTTAATATTAATAAATTATTAATAATATTATAAATATAGTATAATATATTTCGGTACACCAAAATACTGAATTATGCAAAATTACATATCGAAAACAGCATCGAAATACCAAAAAATATAAAAATATATACCGAATACCGAATCAAAAACTAAAATACCAAAACTGAAATACCGAAATAATTCGATTTGGTTTGGTGTTGCGGTTTCTCGGTGTTTATGCCCAGCCCTACTTGTGGGTCTAATCCGGACAAGACTTTCTACATGTAAAATAGCATGACCCCATAATAAAATGGAAAGTTTTGTTCTCATAATCATTGGTCTAGCAATTAATTGAAGGAGTTTAATTAATGATTTCGCTAGACCATTTTGATTACGAACATGAGCAACCAAATGCTTAACTATTATCCCAATTGATATTCAATAATCATTATTAGCTTGTGATGTAAACTCACCAGCATTATCAGGACGAATATCTGAATTGCATAATTTGTAAATTATGCTCTTAATTTTATTATATGAGCAAGTAATCTCGCAAACGCCACATTGCAAGTTGATAATAAACACACATGTGACCATCTTGTAGATGTATCTATTGAAACTGTATAATAGTTAAATGATTCACATAATGGGTGAAATGAGCCCATATATATCATCCTGTATACGTTCCAGAAATGTTGGAGATTCAATTCTCACTTTGATTACTTATGGTCTAGTAATCAACTTGCCTTGAGAATACACTGAACAAGAGAATTCCTTAAATTGAAGAATCTTTTGGTTCTTCAAAGAGTGTCCATGTGAACTCTCAATTATTTAACGCATCATATTAGAATCGGAATGGCTCAACCGGTCATGCCAAATAATAAAATCATATGAGTTAGTAAATCTTTGATTTACTATGTCATGTGTTTCAACCATGCTAATACTTGTGTAGTATAAGCCGAATGAAAGAGTGGGTAACTTTTCAAGTAGAAATCTTTTACCCTACTTCACTGTAGTAATATAAAGATATTTGTTATTTTCACCATTTGTAGTCTCAATATGATAGTCATTTGATGAATGTCTTTGAAACTTAGCAAATTTATTTGAGACTTACTATAGTATAAAGTTTCGTCAATTATCAATTTTTTACCTCCGGTAAGTTCTAAGTTAGCCTTTTTGGAGACTTCAATTAATTTCTTACTACCGGGTATTGTATTAGCATTAGCTTTATTCATAATTAAAGAAGAGAAATATTTCTTATCTCTTAAAATATTGTGTTTTGTGGCACTATTTATAAGACATATATCATCATAATTTATTTTGGATCCAATTGATGACTCGAGAAATTCTATATTCTTCATAAAAATAAAAGATATATTATAAGAATATGAGAAACTAGAAATATAAGAAATTTTAATAGGTTGCACTAAATATGTAGAAATTAGCAAGACATAATATTTTAGGAAAGCAGAACAACATAGTTGCAAACATAAAAGAAATTAATAATTATTTTTATAATCTTATTCCCCCATAAGATGATCAGTTCTTCAATATATACTCTCATAAAAGTTTTCTACTGTCAATGAATAATATTTGGGTGACCTTCAAAGTAATCATCTTTTTTGCCTCAAAATCATCACATTTATTTGAGGGAGCTGCTTTATTATCATCATCCTAAAAGGTTAAGTGTGCCTCCACATTGTTATCTTTTATTTTGAGAGAGACTTGATAAATATTTATAAAATGACCGGGTGTAAGACATTCACGTGCTCAATGACCTTTCATACCACATCGGTGACAACTATTTGCTCTACCTCGAGAAGGATTATTTTGAGAAACTTTATTGTTCTCATCTTTATTTCCACCATAATTAAGATTATTATTTCGTCCTCTACCACATCTAAAACCATGACCACGACTACGATCACAATAATTATTTTGTCTTGATCCAGACTAATTATGTGTTACTACAACATTCGCTTTAGGGAATGGAGCAGACCCAATGGGATGTGCATCATTATTTCTCATTAATAAATATTATTCTGCTCAACCACAAGTAGACATGAATTAATTCAGAATATTTTTTTAACTCTTTTCCACGAAATTGTTGTTGTAACAACATATTTGAAGCATGAAAAAGGGAAACAATTTTCTCAAGTAAGTAATCATCAGTGATAGTATCTCCTCATAATTTTAATACGAAACTTACTTTATGAATAACATAATTATACTCAGTTACAATTTTAAAATCTTGAAATCGATGGTGTATCCACTCATATCGAGCTTTTGGTAATACTATAAGCTTTATGTGGTCATATCGATCTTTTAAATTAATTCATAATTCAAGTGTATCTTTCATAGTCAAATATTCAATTTTTAATCCTTCATGGAGATGATGGCGAAGAAAATTATGACTTTCGCTTTATCTTAAATTGATGTTTTATTTCTTATTTAATAGTATCTCCAAGACCTTTAGTGTCAAGGTGGATTTCAGCATCAAGAACCCATGAAATGTAATTTTTTTCGGTAATATCAAGTACCACAAGCTTTGATAAATTTGACATGATGTAAACTAAAGAATAAAATACAAAGATAACTAGTACTAAATTTTTGAATAAAATAAATTTAAGTAGATCCTTAAGATATACTCATATAAAAGAAGTTGGTTATTAATTAATGTAACCATAAAAATATTGATAATACATGATACTAACATTTGATTTAAACAATAGTCTTATTACAAGGTACATAAAATTAGTTATATAAATGAAAATTTAAGTAGTATCATAAGATGTTCAAGAAATATATTATGGTGACATAATAATTATTATTATTATTAGTTCCGATCGAGCACTCTCTTTTCTTTGTCCAATTCCGTCTTACCAAACAAGACTGACTTCTTACCAACCCGCGAAGGGAATTTGGTGCTCAACCTATTAATTTATCTGAATATTTTGCAGATGAGATGGAAACCACTTTTGATTTTAAAAATCAAGTTCAACAATATTTTTACCCTTGTTATTAGCAGACTAAATTTATCTCGTGATGTAGCCTCGTTATACGAAAGGCTAAAAAAGGATCATAAAACAATCTATTAACCAGATATCTCTGGAATATCTTCCAAGGGTCTTTAAAATTTCAAGATGATCTATATAATCAAAAGTTTTTAGTAAAAACTGATGCTCAATCTGTAAAGTATATGTTTAAAAAGATCTCCTCCACAAACTAAAGGGAAAAGATCACGTGTGAAATTGATCTTCAATAAGTAAAAGTCACTATAAACAGTAGATACACTATTGAAAAACAATAGAAAAACTGTTACTGTACATATGGGATCTAGTGATAAGTGACCCACAATCACTGTAGATCTACTGTAGATCACTGTAGATCACTTTCTTTATCTTCTATAAATAAGTTTTTTTGTAGTTGGAGAAAGGAAGGTTTTTAGAAACCCTCTCTCTCTTTGGTTCTCTCCTTTGCTCTCTTGTATTATTTTGTAAGTTGTGAGTTTGCCGGAGACTTATCGGAGTTTGTTAATAAAGCATAGTTCTCATATAGGCCCTGGTGTTGGCCAAAAGGTACTTTCTTTTATTCTTCCTTTTCCTTAGTTTCTCTACTTCTCCGATTTAAGCCGTGACTATGTCGGATAACTAACTTCACTTTTATATCTACCATGAAAGATCTAGACTTTATCTAAATATGAATAAATTTATATATAATTTCTTGACTTGGTTCCGAGATGGTGGTACAGTCAGATTCAATACAACAAGTTAGTGGCTTTGTCTTAGTGACTCCGTCTAGCTAGCCGTGGTCTCAGCCCAATATGGAGTTAAAAGGCCGCCTTATACCCGGTTAGAACTGCTAGATAGATGGGATCACTAACAATACATATTTGAATCATGACAAACCCTTTGCCCGGGTAAAAGGATCAGATCCTTCCATACAGTCATTAAACTATATAAAAATTTGTATATATTTCGATCATGATTTATTCTTATTCCTTGAATTCGGATGTTAACAAGCTAGATTGAAGATGACCGCGCGGACTACCGCCCGTCTTCTGAGATCCTGGTTTCGTTGGTATCAGAGCCTAGGAACTTTCATGGTAAATATGAGATTGATATGAAGTATTTCGGCATAGATATATTCTCTTAATCATGGATTTAGGAGATACTAGAACTAAAAGTACTCGATTAGAAGAGGTAGGTATACCTCAAAACCTTGATTTGTTAAACAAATGGACTATTCCGAAAGTTGATATAAAAACCATTTATGATTATGGTTGATTTGATAAGATCTCTAATAAACAGTTGATAAAAACTATTGAGCAATCTTTGGCGTTGAATTCATCTGAATAAGCTATTTGTTTGTTAAATAAGCGTGATATTGAATTATATAAATCTCAAAATAAATTCTTGGATATTGGCATGGTACAAATCGCTTTTAAGCCGTTAATTCTTAAAGGGTTACCATAAACATTTTTAGCTGCTCTTCGTGATGCTCGAAATTTAAATTTTTGACAATCTTTGATGGGTTCAATTGAATCTACGGTAGCTTATGGCCCAGTATATTTCAATACTCAACCTAACTTGCAGTTATCTTTGACTAATTCTAATATTCTTGATGCTTTGACTTTAAATGTTAAAACACATGGTTATAATTATGCGCCTGGATCTGAATTGATTTGTTTATCTTATAGAATTTATTTTAAACTGTTTGCTACGCTAAACCCAAAATGTAAGTTATATGATACATCTGATCAAACAATAATAGTTGAAACTATTTTTGCTAAATCCAAGGTCACTACTAGAAGACCTATAAAATGGGAAGAGATTAATTTTCCTACTACTTGGACTTTAGACTCTGTTATACCTCTTTAACAGCTGACTGATGCTGTCACTAATTCTGAATATTCTCATATTACTCAAAATGTTGATGGTAAGATTTGTATTCAGTTTGATGAAAAAAGTGTTCCTTATAATAGACATTCATTTTCTTCTGATAGAAGATTACTTGCCATCCAACACATCTCGTCGATTGACCCTGGTTATGGTCCAACTCGAAATCGTGCTGCTTCTTTGCATACATTATCTTCTGTCATATCTGCTGATAAAAATAAAATTAAAATTGATCCTCGATTAAATATTGTTCAAGCAAATGATAAATCATATGATATTTCTGATAAGGATATTTTTCTGCATCCGAAATGGATTTTAATCTTAGTGATACTTAATGATGAATGGACATCAAATTGATTTTAGTCCAGGTTCACTAGCAAGAAAATATATTCAAAATGAATTTGCAAGTGATAAATGGAGCAAGTTTAAAACTTGGTTTTTTAACACATACAGTGCGGAGGATTTACATAATATTTCTCAAGAATTTTATGAGACTTGTGCTTTACATAATCATATTATATTTTTCGTACCCTGGTTTATAACCACTTATTTGCCTTTATTCATCAATGTTCTTGAACGATCCTATAAAGATGAACCAAGTAATATTATCAAAGCTATTTATCCTTCTCAGGCACCGTTTATACTACCTAATAATACATGCATTACTTTCATTGCTTTTCAAAAGTTTATTGAAAATGATGTGGCTACGGTAAGCATTAACGAGATTAATAATCTCATTTCTCAAAACAACCATTTAAGACTTTATGTGAAAGTTTTAGGTGAACATATAGTTCTCTTGATAAAAAGTTAGATGATTTGACGACTTTAATTGTTCAGATTAGAAGTGATTTAAAATCTTCTGAACAGGCTTCTACGTCAAAACATTCGGATGTTTTTCCTACGCATATTCAGAGACCTCCTGAAATTCAGGATTTTGTTTTTAAACCCCTATTTGATCTTGAAAAACTTCTTGATAAAAAGTTTTCAGAATTTGTTGCTCAACCTATTAATTTATCTAAAGATTTTGCAGATGAGATGGAAACCACTTTTGATTTTAAAAATCAATTTGATTTGGAAATTAATAAACTTCGTGGTTATCCCAAGAAGAATAGTGGTAACACTAAATATGCTCATCAACCTAATATGCAAACTTATTATTATCCCAGACCGACCCCTCAAGATGTTTTGATAGAGGAACGTGATTGGAACCAAATTAATACTTCTTATAGTGGAAGTGAGATATATGAATGGAATCTCGACGGTTTAACTGATAGGCAATTAACTATACCTGTTCATAGAATGCTTATGTATGCTACTATTTGTAATAGTGTTAATAACATCGATAGAACTATTTGCAAGATGATAATTGCAGGTTTTACTGGTTAACTTAGAGGCTGGTGGGATAATTATATGAGCCTTGAGGCGAAAGCCGCTGTACTTAATGCTAAGGCTGTTAATGATGGTGTTGATAACTTAGGTTTTGACTTAGTAAAAAATAGAGAAGACGTAGTTTATACCTTAGTCTTGACTATTCTTGAACATTTTAATGGTAGATTTACCAATCAATATGAAACTGTTCGTTCTTTGTTAAATGGTCTTCTATGTAGACATTTAAGCGAATTCCAATGGTATAAAGATACTTATCTAAGTCGGGTGATGGAACTACCGAAAAACGGTCTTGAGCATTTGAAAGCCAAGTTTATATATGGCTTACCTCCATTATTTGTAGAAAGAGTTAAGAAAACTCTACGAAATTCGCAAGGTGCTGTTCCTTATGGCGCTTATACATATGGTAAGCTTATAGGAGCCTGCACTCAAGAAGGCATTAATTTGTGCAATGAATTAAAGCTCTCTAGGCAGCTTAAGATTGATAAGCTTAGAGAAATATCTTAGCTAGGAGACTTTTGTACCCAGTTTGGATTACCTGATACTACCGCAAAAGGTACCAAACATAGAGATTCTAATAAATCCGATCTAGATAGATCTCATCGAAAAAGAAGATCTAGACGAAGGCCTAGGGAAGAATGAGAAGAACGAAAAGCTCATCGTAAATCTAATAGATTTACGAAAAATAGGTCTAGGCGAGATCTTGCAAAGATTAAGTGCTACAAGTGTGGAAAATTTGGGCATATAGCACCAAATTGTAGGCTTGAAAAGCTTAAAACTCTAGAGTTAGAGGAAGATATGCACGATAAGATCTATAGTTTCTTGTACACCTCTGGTTCTGAGTCCGATTATGATGCTGACGATTATTCTGAATCAGGTTCTGAAACTGATAAACCTGAAACATCTGGTAATACTCAATCAGCAACTATAGATGCTTGTAAATGTAGAGGTGATATTTGCTCTTGTGAAAATGATGTATTTTATAAATTACAATCTCAATTTGAAGATATGAATATTAATACTATTACTTCTGATAATGTGTGTGATAGAGCTTTTAAAAGAAGTTACTGATAACACGTTGCGTGAAAAGATTATTCAACTTGCTGCTAATAATAAGGTTAGCTCATCTAATGTTGTTGAAAAATCACAAAATGAGTTTGAATATTCTGCTCCTTATTCTTTATCTGAAGTCAATAATAAACTTTCTAAACAACATGTTGTTATTCATGATACTTCTTTCGATGACCTAAAATGAGAAATTGAATAGTTGAAACAAGAGATTAAATCTCTTAAACAAAATCAGATTATTTGTGATCACCGCCTTACTCAAATTGAGTTTGCTAATAACAAGGGTAAAAATATTGTTGAAGAAAATACTCTTGCAAAATCTATTAATATTGATCCTAAACAAAATATGTTTTTAGGAATGATGCAGATTGTTACATCTCATAAATGGTATGTTAAATGTAGTATATTAATTGATAATACTTTTTCTATAACTGATATTGCTATGATAGATAGTGGAGCTGATGTTAGTTGTATTCAAGAAGGTCTTGTACCTACCAAATATTTTGAAAAAACTACTCATATGGTCAAATATGCTTCTGGACATGCTTTAGATATAAAGTATAAATTGCCTAATACGCGTATTTGCCAAAATAAAGTCTGCATTCCACATTTCTTCTTTTTGATTAAAAATCAGTTATACCCTCCGATTATACTTGGAGCTCCATTTATAAATGCTATTTATCCTTTCACCAACATCAGAGCTAAGGGGTTTTTTGCTACTTATAAAGATAGAGATATCAGTTATACTTTTATAACTGATCCTATTTCTCGTGATATTAATGCTTTGATTAATATGAAACAAAAGCATGTTGATTCTTTACAACTTGAAATATTTAGTATGAATATATTCGACACTTTAAAATCTACTAAAGTGCAGGAAAAAATTAAAATAATTTTCGAACAAATGGCCATTGATATTTGTGCTGATTAGCCTAGTGCTTTCTGGAATCGAAAAAAGCATATTGTGACTCTTCCATATGAAGATAATTTTCTGAGGATGATATTCCTACTAAATCACGCCCTTGCCAGATGAACGCCGAATTGGTTGAATTTTGCAAGAAAGAAATTGATCATTTATTACAAAAGGGTTTGATAAAACCTTCTAAATCTCCTTGGTCTTGTATTGCATTTTATGTCAATAATGCAGCTGAAAAAGAACGCGGTGTTTCCAGGTTAGTTATAAATTATAAACCTTTGAACAAATATTTGAAATGGATTAGGTATCCTATCCCAAATAAAAAGGATTTTTTATCAAGATTGTATGATGCCAGTACATTTTCTAAATTTGATTTAAAATAAGGTTATTGGCAGATCCAAATATTTAAAGAGCACTCTTATAGAATTGCTTTTAATGTCCCATTTGGACAATATGAATGGAATGTTACGCCATTTGGTTTGAAAAATGCTCCTCTGAATTCCAAAAAATTATGAATGATATTTTTAACCCATATTTGGATTTTATCATTGTTTATATTGATGATATTTTGGTTTATTAAAAACTCTTGAAATACATATTAAACATTTAGACATTTTCAAGAAAATAGTTATACAAAATGGTTTGGTAATTTCTAAACCAAAATTGAGTTTATTTCAAACTGAAGTCAGATTTTTAGGACATCTTATTTGTCAGGGGAAGGTTACCCCTATTCAACGATCGATTGATTTTGCGTCAAAGTTTCCTGATGTTATTACAGATACGACGCAATTACAGAGATTCTTGGGAAGTTTAAATTATATTTCCCCCTTTTACAAAAAATTATCTCATGATGTAGCCCCATTATACGAAAGGTTGAAAAAGGATCACAAAACACCTTGGACTGGTAGTCTCACCAATTTGGTAAAAAATATTAAACTTCGTGTTAAATGTTTACCTTGTTTAACTCTAGCTAACCCAGCCTGACAGAGGATTGTAGACACAGATGCGTCTAACATTGGCTATGGAGGAATATTAAAACAAATCAATCCTCATGATAAAAATGAATATCTAATTCGATTTCATTCTGGAAAATGGAGCGATGCTCAGAAGAAATATGCCACGGTGGCGCATGAAATGTTAAGCATTGTTAAATGCGTTTTAAAATTTCAAGATGATCTATATAATCAAAAGTTTTTAATAAAAACTGATGCCCAATCTGTAAAGTATATGTTTAATAAAGATTTTAAACATGATGCGTCAAAATTGATTTTTACTAGATGGCAAGCACAACTAGCACCTTTTGATTTTGAAATCCATTATAAAAAGGGAAGTGATAACTCTTTTCGAGATTTCATATCTAGAGAATATTTATCGTCATAATGAGCTTTCTTTCTCCCTTCTTTAAAGAAAAAACCTTAATTACTATATTAAAGGTAATCCCTCTCAATAGAGATGTACAAAAATTGATTATATGAAAAATCATAGATGGGATGGTAATAAACATCATCTCTGATATTCTTAGTTGCGAAGAGATCGTTGAATTTGACGACGAAATTTATTATTACCATAATTATTACTATGATGTATTCGAATAAAACGAAGTGTTTTGTTTGCAGAATGGACCCTCCTTGGGTAACCAAGGCTAGAGGAAGGGGAAGTTATACTCGCGGAAGGGGAAGATCATCCTCAAAATCATCCGAATCGTCATACGGATCCTTGTCCAGCTCTCCAAATATGCAAAGGGGAGGAATGAGCTTGGTAAAACTAACAAGCCCTTCAAAAGAAGCTGCATCTTCGATACATCTGGAGGATATTCCATAAAATAATCCATTATACGCACAACTGCAAGCGTATTTATCCCAAAAGCAAAGTGATACTTTTGCATCGGTAGCTAAAGAAGAGGTTGATGATAGCAAATCTTACGAAAAGGTATCAAAGAAAGAAATGATATTTCTTTTAGAAAATTCTGATATTCAGAGGAAAGAAGAGCCCTGAAAGATATTCTAGAGATATCTGGTTAACGGATTATATTTTCCGGGAGAGTCATACAAAACCAGGTCTTATTACTAGCCTATTTTAATGAGCACATGTAGCGTTGAATTTCAGCACTTTTCAGGCTACAACACCAGTGAGAATGTTTATAACTTCTCCAAAATGATAATTAAACAAATTATATTGGTTGAAGATTGGGGTATCTCCACAATGAAAGAAAGACATATAAGTCTAAATAAAGTCTCGATGAATTTTACATATTGGGACTATATTCATGATTTTGATAAGGTCCTCATCTACAATAATGAGAGACACAAGCATACATGGTTCATAAAGGTTTGTGCAAAAATATTTGTAGAACCAATCCCTAATTGGTTCTTAAATTGATTGTCATACCACGACCCAACAACTAAGATTTTACGAGATCCATTTCTTAAGTTATACAACGAATGGGTAAAAATCTCACCAAATCTGAACGAATTATATCATACAGATCATAATGATCTGTTATATTGAAAGGATCGAACAAATCTATTTCTTTATTGAATTCCTTGTCTATACAGGACATTTTATAATAATTTTTGGGATAAATTAATGAAACAAGATCCCAAGACAAAATCGTTATACGAACATGAATTATTGGATCTTATTAAACAAAGAATTCAAGAATATTGTCTTGTTCCTCAAAAAGGGAATTATACAGGATAGCTCCGTCCGACATATTGCTCGAAAGATCTCTATTCAGGATGGAAATAAAGAAGAGATGATTAATAATTATCTCGACGAAGTAAGAAAAAACATACTTCTCAATATTACCCAATACGAGAAGTCAGACACTTCAATGCAAAGTGAAACAAGTGATGACGCTGCAGCTATTCAAGAGGCTCAATTATGTGAACCTACCACAGAGGATGTGCTGGAAAAAGCAGAAGATCTCCTCTGCAAACTAAAGGGAAAAGATCACGTGTGAAGTTGATCTTCAACAAGTAAAAGTCACTATCAACAGAAGATACACTGTTGAACAACAGTAGAAAAACTGTTACAGTACATATGGGACCCAGTGATAAGGGACCCACAATCACTGTAGATCACTGTAGTTAGATTCCTTTTTCTTCTATAAATAAGTTCTTTTGTAGTTGGAGAAGGGCAGGTTTTTAGAAACCCTCTCTCTCTTTTGTTCTCTCTTGCTCTCTTGTATTATATTGAAAGTTGTGAGTTTGCCGGAAACTTACCAGAGTTTGTTAATAAAGCATAGTTCTCATATAGGCCCTGATGTTGGCCAAAAGGCACTTTCTTTTATTCTTCCTTTTCCTTACTTTATCTACTTCTCCGATTTAAGTCGTGACTAGGTCGGATAACTAACTTCACTTTTATAACTTCCATGAAAGATCTAGACTTTATCTAAATATGAATAAATTTATATATAGTTTCTTGACTTGGTTCCGAGATGGTGGTACAACCAGATTCAATACAACAAGTTAGTGGCTTTGTCTTAGTGACTCCGTCTAGTCAGTCGTGGTCTCAGCCCAATATGGCGTTAAAAGGGCGCCTTATACCTGGTTAAAACTGCTAGATAGATAGGCTCACTAACAATACGTATTTGAATCATGACAGACCCTTTGCCTGGGTAAAAGGATCAGATCATTCCATACAGTCATTAAACTATATAAAAATTTGTATATATTTCGATTCGGATTTATTCTTATTCCTTGAATTCGGATGTTAACAAGCTAGGTTGAAGATGACCGCGCGGACTACCGCCGGTCTTCTAAGATCCTGGTTTCGTATTATTATTACTATTAGTATTATTATTATTATTACTATTACTATTACTATTACTATTATTATTATTATTATTACTATTACTATTACTATTATTATTATTATTACTATTACTATTACTATTATTATTATTATTTTTTTTTTTATTATTATTATTATGATTATTATTATTATTATTATAAAGGTTCCTACTCAGAGTCTTCGTTCTGCTAATGGTAGCAAAATGAATATTGAATTTAAATTGCCTAAAACTTTTATCTGTAAAGGAAAAAATTGTGTTTCTCAAAGCTTTGTTTATCAATCAAATTGTTTTGGGTGTCCCTTTTATAAATGATATTTTCCACTAACTCATTGGGATAACAATAAAATTATTGGTACTTGAAACAATAAACCTTTTATACTTGAATTTGTGACTAAATTATTTACTAGAATGATAAATGATTTAACTGAAAGATTAATTTTAAAAAATAAGCAAGTTAATTTTATAAAACAAGAAATTAAAAGTACTGAAGTGGATCATATTTTACAAAATCCTAAATTATAGGAAATGATTGCTATTTTATCTAATCAGTTCTCTCTTGATATTTGCGGAGATCACCCTAATGCCTTTTGGAGCAGGACAAAGCATGTAGTCATCATTCCATATGAGGATGACTTTGATGAGAATAATATTCCGACCAAGGCAAGGCCTTGTCAGATGAACTCGGAATATTTGGAGTTATGCAAGAGGGAAATAAGTTCCTTACTTCAAAAGGGCTTAATAAGGCAGTCCAAATCATCTTGGTCGTGCACCGCTTTCTATGTTAATAAACATGTTGAGCAAGAAAGAGGAGCACCTCGACTGGTAATAAATTATAAACCGCTTAATAAAGCATTAAGATGGATAAGGTATCCCATTCCTAATAAAAAGGATTTATTAGATAGAGTTTATGATGCTATCATATTTTCTAAATTTGATCTGAAATCAGGTTATTGACAGATTCAGATAGCTGAGTCGGATAGGTTCAAAACAACTTTTAATGTGCCAGTGGGTCAATTTGAATGGAATGTTATGCCTTTTGGTTTAAAAAATGCCCCTTCTGAATTTTCAGAAAATAATGAATGATATTTTCATACTATACAGTAATTTCATAATAGTCTATATAGATGATATCTTAGTATTTTCCAAAAATATGGAAACCCATTAAAGACTTCTTCAATTATTTTAAAAAATAATTATACAAAATGTCTTGATTTTATCACAGCCCAAGATGGCTTTGTTTAAAACAAATGTCAAGTTTCTTGGTCATAATATGGAAAGAGGAAATATCAGTCCTATTAATAGAAGTATTGAATTTGCCTCTAAATTTTTGGATGTTATTACTAACAAGACTTAATTGCAGAGATTTATTGGGAGTCTTAATTATGTTGCTCCTTTTATAAAGGATTTAGCAAAAGATACTGTTGTTTTATATGACAGGTTACGAAATAATCCTAAGGCTTGGTCAAATGATCATACGGAAGCAGTCAAAAGGATTAAAGAGAAGGTTAAAACCCTTCCTTGTTTAACCTTGGCCAATTCAAATTGGGCAAAAATAGTAGAAACAAATGCTTCGGATATAGAATATGGTGGAGTATTAAATCAGTATTGTCCTGATATAAACGTCATTGAATCATTCAATTTTATTTTGGCAAATGGAATACAGCCTAGAAAAATTATGCCACTATAGCTAAAGAATTTTTGGCTATTGTGAAATGTGTTCTTAAATTTCAAGGTGATCTTTATAATAAGATGTTTTTAATAAAAACTGATTGCCAAGTAACTAAGTTTACGCTTAACAAATATTGTAAACATGACGTTTCTAAACAAATGTTTGCAAGATGGCAAGCCCTTTTAGCTCTTTTTGATTTTGAAATACAATATAAAAAAGGCGAAGATAATAGTCTTCAAGACTTTCTTACTAGAGAATATCTAAACTAATTATAATTCTTTGCCTTTTCAGGATGAGACCCTCATGGCCCCCTCCAAGATGGGGAAGATGACGCGTCACAACAGGAACAACTGGAAGGGGAGGTCATATCCTTGCCCAAGTAGGAAATAAGCAATTAATATGAGCAAATGTTGCTTTATCAAGCAGCAGTGGTAGTGATATTAATACAGACCACCCAATGTTCAAAGAATTTATAGATTTTATGAAATCCAAGCAAGGATCGGAAAATAATCCTCTAACCTATTCCTCAGCCTTAAAAGAGGAAGAGACGACAGAAGTATTTGACCAAAATGATAAAAAGGAAGTTACACTTCTTTTAAAATATAATGATTTACGATGGAAGCATGATCCATGGTAGCTAATGGCTAGGTATTTAGACTCAGTCTGTTATACTACGACTGCGTATAAATATAAAATGCATTATGAGATTATACTCTCATCAACAGGGTCAGCAGAATTTCAGGATTTTTACCCTACTACTACTTGAATAGTTTATAACTTTTCACAATCATTATAAAAGAGGTTATTACTCCTGAAGAATGGGGAATGAGCCCATTAAAGGAAAGGGATTATATCCATCCGGAGCAGAAAGTCACGGTTAAATATAATTACTGGGATTACGTGGACAGCTTTACTAAAGCGTTATTATATAAAAATGCCAATAAATAACATTCTTGGTTTATAAAGATTTGTTCTAATGTCTTTACTCAACTAATTCCTAATTGGTTCTAAAAATGGTGGACTTTATACGGTCCTTCAACAAAAAATTTACCGGATCAATACAAGAATATATATGCAGAATGGGTAGACATATCTCCCAAACTCATGAGTATGGCGCAAGATAATATCTTCTTCGAAGGAATGGCGGTAATGTACTTATTTTTTATAGAATTTTCTATTCCATGGATTATGAAGTGGAATGTTGAAGTTAATAATACTTCTGAAGGATATCCTTGCTTGTAACGAACTATTTTTACAAAGTTTTGGAGTAAACTAATCAACAAGGACCTTGATGGCAAAGTCATTGGTCAAGAAATTTTAGATCTAATAAATGACAAAATTAATTATTATCAGGTTCAAGAAATATCGGAACCACAAGAGGATTCTCTTAGCCCCTTTAAGCAGATATAAAGAAAACTCCACATGAAAAAGGGAATTGTTTCTAGATCAGAGGCTATAGCATTATACATGGAAGAAGTTAAAAAAGATTTAATGAAAAATCTATATATTGATATTAAGGATGATATCTCCATGGCATCAACAATTCATACCAACGATGAAGATGATGCCACATGCCTAGCTGGAGAAGGCCAAGATATTGATGAAGAAGTAAATTTAGAAGCTCTCTACAACAGATTTCAACAACAGGTGGAAGAATCTTCCAGTACATCTACAGCTATCATAGGAAATGCCAAAGAATAAGGGTACCTTAGACAAAATAATGAAAGCTTTAATAAAACAAGAAAAAGTTTGTCGGCCACATGTAATAATCCAAAACTTTTTAAATAAGTGGAGTTAGCCACAACGTATGAAGAAAAAGCCACATTATATTGTCGGTCTTATCATTTTTTTCATTAGCCGTTAGAAAAAGTGTGGGCCATCTTTTTATTCGGTTTTAGTTTTCTACCTCTATATAAGAGGACTTAAGTTTTAGTAATGAGGCAGGTTTTAGAAACCCTCTCTCTATCTATCACTCTCTCTTTTTAATATTTTCTCAGTTTTTAAAGTTTAAATAAAAAGTTTGCAATTTGGTTTCTATTTTTGGAGTTCTTGATAAGGTACTATTCTTTCTATTATTTCACATTTCTTTATTTGTTAAGCCCGATGATGGGCTAAACTGTTTGTGTTGAGCCATAACATATTAAGTTACTATAAGGTGGAGTTGTGTCTATTATGTTGACAGATTAAATTGTTAGATTAAGGTTAGACATAGTGTAACCCAGGCTGGTTTATGAAAGGCCACCGAAGGAATTCATTGGATTACCCATGTGGAGGGCGGACCCAAACGGACCCGGATAGTAGGGGCTTTCATACACTGTTGCCAGGATTAAAAACTATGTTTGACCAAAATGATAAAAAGGAAGTTATACTTCTTTTAGAATATAATGATTTACGATGGAAGCATGATCCATGGCAACTAACGGCTAGGTATTTAGACTCAATCGGTTATACTACGATTGCGTATAAATATGGAATGCATTATAAGATTATACTCTCAACAATAGGGTCAGTAGAATTTCAGCATTTTTACCCTACTACTAGAAGAAAAGTTTATAACTTTTCCAAAATCATTATAAAAAAGGTTATTACTCCTGAAGAATGGGGAATGAGCCCATTAAAGGAAAGGGATTATATCCATCCGGAGCAGAAAGTCGCGGTTAAATATAATTACTGGGATTACGTGAACAACTTTAATATAGCGTTATTATATGAAAATGCTAATAAAAAACATTCTTGGTTTATAAAGATTTGTTCTAATGTCTTTACTCAACCAATTCCAAATTGGTTCTGTAAATGGTGAACTTTATACGGTCCTTCAACAAAAATTTTACCCGATCAAAACTAGAATTTATATGTAGAATAGGTAGACATATCTCCCAAACTCATAAGTATGGCGCAAGATAGTATCTTCTTCGAAGGAATGGCGGTACTGTACTTTTTTTTAAATATAGAATTCTCTATTCCATGGATTATGAAGTAGAATGTTGAAGTTAATAATACTTCTGAAGGATTCCCTTGCTTGCAACGAACATTTTATACAAAGTTTTATAGTAAACTAATCAACAAGGACCTTGATGGCAAAGTCCATGGTCAAGAAATTTTGGATCTAATAAATGACAAAATTAATAATTATCATGTTCAGGAAATATCCGAACCACAAGAGTATTATTTTATCCCTTTTAAGCAGATCTTAAGAAAACTCCACATGAAAAAGGGAATTGTTTCTAGATCAGAGGCTATAGCATTATACATGGAAGAAGTTAAAAAAGATTTAATGAAAAATCTAGATATTGATATTAACGATGATATATCCATGTCATCAGCAAGTCATACCAACGATGAAAATGATGCCACATGCCTAGCTGGAGAAGGCCAAGATATTGATGAAGAAGTAGATTTAGACGCTTTCTTTAGCAGATTTCAACAACAGGTGGAAGAATCTTCAAGCACATCTACAACTGTCAAAGGAAAAGCTAAAGAATAAGGGCCTCTTAGACAAAATAATGAAGGATTTAATAAAGAAAGAAAAATTTTATTGGCCACATGTAATAATCCAAAACTTTTTAAAGTTAGTGGAGCTGGCCACATTGTATGAATAAAAGGCCACATTATAATGTCGGTCTTATCGTTTTTTCATTGGCCGTTAGAAAAAGTGTAGGCCATCTTTTTATTCGATTTTAGTTTTCTACCTCTATATAAGAGGACTTAAGTTTAACTAATGAGGCAGGTTTTAGAACCCCTTCTCTCTATCTATCTATCTCTTTGTAATATTTTCTCAATAGTTTCCATTTTTTTTGCTGAAAATCCTTAGCGATCCTGGCTCTTGTCGGGGAACCTAGACTAAAACCTATAATTTTTTCAGTCATTAAAAACCATATTACGAATCTAGTCAATCACGAAAATTCATTTTAGATTCAGTTATATCTAAATCCGAGCTAGATCTGGGGACAGGTCTAGCAATATTATCCTTATCAATTTTTATATTATAACATCTATAAGTTTCTCTAATTTGAGAGGTAAATGCGCGAGAAGGAATCTGAACAATATAATCGACAATAGATATATAAGAAGAATTAGATTTAGTTATTCTAGAGGACATGCTATGATTATCAATTTGCATGCTAGTCGGTTTTGAAAATCTAATCTTAACAGTTCCATCATTCAATTGTTCAATCTCAGAAATATCTATGTTAATATTATTTCTAGGTTGGGTAGCATTCTCAATAACCCACTCTTGTGGAAAATCAATTTCTTTCCATTTGATAGGTCTTCTTGTGATTACCTTAGATTTATCAAAATTAGTTTCATTTTTAAAATCTATTACTTTGCACATAGGATTCAAAGTATGTAATAATTTATAATAAATTCTATTGCAAATACAAACAATTTCAGTGCCAAGCAAATAATCATAACCTTAAAGTTTAACATTTAACATAAGAGAACTTAATGAGTTCTCATCCTGCAAGCAAATCTGCAAGTTAGGATAAGCATTAAAATAAACTGGTCCATATGCTAGACTAGTTTGAATTGTCCCTATGAAAGACTTTTTCAATTATGATTTCTACCATCCCATAGAGTTGCTATAAAACTTTATGGTAGACGACGCAAAGTAAGGGCTTGAAAGCCACTTGTACTAACCCTATATGCATAAATCGATAAATATCCCTATAAGGGGCTAAGTCATAATCAGATAATAATCTGAAAGTCTGATTATCACTATCAATAGTAATAGTTTCTTCAGTAGTTTTTACTACTTTCTTGAGACCAAGTTTCTCAAAAGTACCCATTTGATATATGATTCTAGGGGAAATCTTTGGAATAGTCCACTTATTAAGTAGATCTAAATGCTGCGGTATATCATATTCCTCTTTTCTGCTGTTTTTAACAGTAGACTTCTTCTTTATGATATTCATTTTAACAAACTGTGTTGAACTATAACACCTATAGTTACTATAAGTCCATGGCTCTGATACCACTTTGTAAAGGATCGCACAGTCAGACTATGAGGAACCTTTATAAACATACCACTTTGTGACGGATCGCACAATCACACTATGAGGAACCTTTATAAACATAGTTTCTAATCCTAGCAACAGTGTATGAAAGCCCATACTATCCGGGTCCGCCTTCCACATGGGTAATCCAACGGGTTATCCAACGGATTCATTCGACGGCCTTTCATAAATCGGCCTGGGTTAAACTATGTCTGACCTTAATCTAACTATTTAATTTGTCAACATAATAGACATAACGCCACCTTATAGTAACTTAGTATGCTATGGCTCAACACAAATATCTTAGCCTATCATCGGGCTTAACACATAAAGAAATGCGAAATAATAGAAAGAATAGTACCTTATGAAGAACTCCCAAAATAGCAACCATTTCAAAAATTTTATTTAAACTTTAAAAACTGAGAAAATATTACAAAGAGAGAGAGGTAGATAGAGAGAGAGAGGGATCTAAAACCTGCCTCATTACTAAAACTTAAGTCCTCTTATATAGAGGTAGAAAACTAAAACCGAATAAAAAGATGGCCCACACTAATTTGAAAATGATTTTTCAAGAATTTTAATAAAGAAGAAAAATATGAATTCCAAGAAGAATTTTATAAAGAGCTTGTTGATTAAAAAATTAATAAATTAATAAATTAGTTCCATCCGTTTCACGGTTTATGTGTAAACATGTTCATAACTATATCTCTATGCTAGAAAGAGATTTTGTTTTAAGTAGTGGAGAAATTACTAAATCTGTTTTCCCTCTGTGAAAATCTTTTCAGATTAATAAAATTGATAAAGTTGTTAATTTTAATGCTTTTTCAAAATTATTTGAATATGATACTTCTTTAGTTACTGCTCAGCATGTTAGTGTCATAATCAAGCAAAAAAATTATGCCAATATTTATATGAGTATTTTGGGTGATCATATCATTTCTTTACATGATAAAGTAGACAAAATCATCTCTTTATTAACTACCAAAAATAAGGGTAAAGAGAAGATAGCTCATAGCAGTTTGCAGCCTCCGCCAGAAATTGAAGATTTTAAGATCAAGGATTATACAAATCTTCAGAATTTCTTAGAAAAGAAATTCAAAGGTGGTGGAATACAACCTATTAATGCTGAGAATTTCTCAGAAGGAGAACCTAGTCATAACAATAAATTTTTCTGATGATATTAATGAAATCTCATAAAGATATGCAAGAAAGCCAATCCAAAGGATGTACTACTATCCTAGACCCACTCCACAAGATGTTCTGTTGGAAGAACATGAACACATTATAACTAATAGTTATAATGGTAAGGAAATCTATGAGTGGAACATTGATGGTTATACTAATAGATAGATTTATACAACTGTCCATAGAATGCTTATGTACTATCTGTAAAACCAACAAAAATAGTGATAAGACTATTGCTGATATGATAACAACGAGTTTTACTGGCCAATTGAAGGGCTGGTGGGATAATTATCTCAATCAGGTTCAAAGAGATAAAGTTCTCGTGGCAGAAAAACAAGAAGGAGAACAATTTAGCCAGAATGCAGTTTATACGCCGGTTCTAAATATTATAGAACATTTTTTGGGAAAATGGTCAGATAATAGTGAGACCATCAGGACTCTACTCCAAAACCTGAGATGTAAGACTCTTACATCATTTAGGTATTATAAGGATATGTTCTTATGTAGAGTTATGGAGTTACCAGAGTGTAATAGCACTCATTGGAAATCCAAGTTTATAGATGGGTTGCCAGCTCTCTTTGCATAAAGGGTCAGGAAGGCCATTAGAGGAGAAAATCATAGTATTAATTATGATGAATATACCTATGGGAAGCTTATAAGTGCTTGCGTACAGGAAGGACTTACCTTGTGTAACGAAATTAAGCTGAATCAGCAAATTAAGCGACATCGCTTAAATGAGAGAAAGCAATTAGGAGAATTTTGCGAACAATTCAAATTTGATATTCCTAAGCAAATATCTAAAGAAAAGGAATATACTCCTAAAAAGAAAAAATCTTCCAAAAAGGATTATGAAAAATGAAAGAAAAAGAGAATTGAAAAGAAGCTTAGAAGGGCTGAGGAAGGAAAATGAGACTTTTCTAAAAGAAGGAAAAAGTATTGTCAGAATTATAACAAGTTAGATACTTGTCACAAATGTGGGAAATTTGGTCATTATGCCAAAGATTGTCGAGTCAAGGAAAGGATTAAAAGCCTTACATATACGATAACATAAAGGACTCTCTTTATAAAATCATGCTCAATTTTGATTCAGAAAAATCAGAATCAGAAGGTAGCAGTAGCGGATCCTCAACAAGTGAAGATCTTAAAGCTCTTCAACAAGAAGATTATATGACTTCGGAAGATGAATGTTCACCTTGCCAACAAGGAATGGCATGTGAAAAGGATGATGATGAAGATGATCTTTATAAGATCTATTGTCAATTCAAAGAATTGAGTATAAATGTTCTTGATAATAACAAGGTATTAGAGCTCTTACAGAGTAATAAAGATCTAGAAATAAGAGTTCAAATTATTGATAAAATTAGTAATACTTCTATAAGTAAAGACAAGGATCATACTCGTGAGGAAATCCCTACTAAAGAAGGTTCATATACCATGGCAGAGGTTAAGAATCTCTTACTGGAAAAAAGGAATTTAATAAATTCTCCTACTACTATCAATGATTTAAAGAAGGAGATTGATTATCTCAAGGAGGATATTGTCCGGCTAAAAGAAAAAAATGTGGTTATAGAAGTTAGACTGGGTGCTTTCCAAACCCGTCAGGATTTAGAAAATGTTTCTGAACCATCATCCTGTATTGAAGGAGAAAATAATAGTCTTGATTTTATGAAAAATCTTTGTCTAAAAAATAATAAATCAGACTTTTTATACAGTCTTAAAGAATTTATTGCTCTCATTGATAGTAAAGTTGATTTAAATTGTATTCAGGAAGGACTTATACCTTCAAGATATTTTCGTAAAACTAGTCATAGTCTTCGTTCTGCTAATGGTAGCAAAATAAATATTGAATTTAAATTACCTAAAGCTTTTATCTGTAAAGGAAAAAAATGTGTTCCTCAAAGCTTTGTTTTAGCAAAAAATATCACCAATCAAATTATTTTTGGTGTCTCTTTTATAAATGATATTTTCCCACTCACTCATTGGGATATTAATAGAATTATTGGTACTTGGAACAATAAACCTTTTATACTTGAATTTGTGACTAAGCCATTTACTAGAATGATAAATGATTTAACTGAAAGATTAATTTCAAAAAATAAGCATGTTAATTTTATAAAACAAGAAATTAATAGTATTGAAGTGGATCATATTTTAAAAAATCCTAAATTACGGGAAAATATTGCTATTTTATCTAATCAGTTCTCTTTTGATATTTGCGGAGATCATCCTAATGCTTTTTGGAGCAGGAAAAAGCATGTAGTCAGCATTCCATATGAGGATGACTTTGATGAGAATAATATTCCGACCAAGGCAAGGCCTTGTCAGATGAACTCAGAATATTTGGAGTTATACAAGAAGGAAATAAGTTCCTTACTTCAAAAGGGCTTAAGAAGGCAGTCCAAATCACCTTGGTCGTGCACCGCTTTCTATGTTAATAAACATGCTGAGCAAGAAAGAGGAGCACCTCGATTGGTAATAAATTATAAACCGCTTAATAAAGCGTTAAGATGGATAAGGTATCTCATTCCTAATAAAAAAGATTTATTAGATATAGTTTATGATGCTATCATATTTTCTAAATTTGATTTGTAATCATGTTATTGGCACATTCAGATAGCTGAGTCGGATAGGTTCAAAACAACTTTTAATGTGCCAATAGGTCAATTTGAATGGAATGTTATGCCTTTTGGTTTAAAAAATGCCCCTTCTGAATTTCAGAAAATAATGAATGATATTTTCATACCATACAGTAATTTCATAATAGTCTATATAGATGATATCTTAGTATTTTCCATAAATGTGGAAACCCACTTTAGACATCTTGAATTGTTTTAAAAAATAATTATACAAAATGACTTGGTTTTATCACAGCCCAAGAAGGCTTTGTTTAAAACAAATGTCAGGTTTCTTGGTCATACTATTGAAAGAGGAAATATCAGTCCTATTAATAGAAGTATTGAATTTGCTTCTAAATTTACAGATGTTATTACTAACAAGACTCAGTTGCAGAGATTTCTTGAGAGTCTTAATTATGTTGCTCCTTTTATAAATGCTTTAGCAAAAGATACTGCTGTATTATATGACAGGTTAAGAAATAATCCTAAGGCTTTGTCAAATGATTATACTGAAGCAGTCAAAAGGAATAAACAGAAGGTTAAAAACCTTCCTTGTTTAACCTTGGCGAATCCAAATTGGGAAAAAAAATAGTAGAAACAGATGCTTCACATATAGGATATGGTGGAGTATTTACTCAATATTGTACTGATAATAAATGTAATTGTATCATTCAATTTTATTTTGGCAAATGGAATACAGGCTAGAAAAATTATGCCACTATAGCTAAAGAAATTTTGGCTATTGTGAAATGTGTTCTTAAATTTCAAGGTGATCTTAATAATCAAAGGTTTTTAATAAAAACTGATTGTCAAGCAGCTAAGTTTATGTTTAACAAAGATGGTAAACATTACGTTTCTTAACAAATGTTTGCAAGATGGCATTCCCTTTTAGCTCCTTTTGATTTTGAAAAACAATATAAAAAAGGCGAATATATTAGCCTTCCAGACTTTCTTAGTATCAAATATCTAAACTAATTATAATTCTTTACCTTTTCAGGATGAGACCCTCATGGCCCCCTCCAAGAAGGGGAATATGACGCGGCACAGCAGGAACAACTGGAAGAGGAGGCCATATCCTTGCCCAAGTAGAAAATAAGAAACTGGTATCAGCAAATATTGCTTTATCAAGCAGCAATGGTAGTGATATTAATACAGACCACCCAGTGTACAATGAATTAATAGATTTTATGAAATCCAAGCAAGGATCGGAAAATAATCTCCAACCTATTCCTCAGCCTTAATAAAGGAAGAGACGACAAAAGTATTTGACAAAAATGATTAAAAGGAAGTTACACTTCTTTTAAAATATAATTATTTACGATGGAAGCATGATCCATGGCAGCTAATGGCTAGGTATTTAGACTCAGTCTATTATACTATGACTGTGTATAAATACAGAATGCATTATGAGATTATACTATCATCAATAGGGTCGGCAAAATTTCAGCATTTTTGCCCTACTACTACTAGAAAAGTTTATAACTTTTCCAAAATCATTAGAAAAAAGGTTATTAATCTTGAAGAATGGGGAATGAGCCTATTAAAGGAAAGGGATTATATCCATCCGGAGCAAAAAATCGCGGTTCAATATAATTACTGGGATTACGTGAACAAGTTTAATAAAGCGTTATTATATGAAAATTCCAATAAAAAACATTCTTGATTTTTAAAGATTTGTTCTAATGTCTCTACTCAACCAATTCCAAATTGGTTCTGTAAATGGTGGACTTTATACAGTCCTTCAACAAAAATTTTACTGGATTAATACAAGAATTTATATGTAGAATGGGTAGACATATCTCCCATACTCATGAGTATAGCGCAAGATAATATCTTCTTCGAAGGAATGGCGGTAATGAACTTTCTCATAGAATTCTCTATTCCATGGATTATGAAGTGGAATGTCGAAGTTAATAATAATTCTAAAGGATTCCCTTGCTTGCAACGAACTTTTTATACAAAGTTTTGGAGTAAACTAATCAACAAGGATATTGATGGAAAAGTCCATGGTCAAGAAACTTTGGATCTAATAAATGACAAAATTAATAAATATCATGTTCAAGAAATATCCGAACCACAAGAGTATTCTCTTAGCCCATTTAAGCAGATCTCAAGAAAACTCCACATGAAAAAGGGAATTGTTTCTAGATCAGAGGCTATAGCATTATACATGGAAGAAGTTACAAAATATTTAATGAAAAATCTAGATATAGATATTGAGGACGATATCTCCATGTAATCAGCAAGTCTTACCAACGATGAAGATGATGCCACATGCCTAGCTGGAGAAGGCCAAGATATTGATTAAGAAGTATATTTAGATGCTCTCTTCAGCAGATTTCAACAACAGGTGGAAGAATCTTCCAGCATATCTACAACTCTTTAAGGAAAAGCCAAAGAATAAGGGCCCCTTAGACAAAATAATGAAGGATTTAATAAAGCATGAAAAATTTTGTCGGCCACATGTAATAATCCAAAACTTTTTAAAGTTAGTGGAGCTGGTCACTGTGTATGAAGAAAAGGCCACATTATATTATCGATCTTATCGTTTTTTTCATTGGCCGTTAGAAAAAGTGTGGGCCATCTTTTTATTCGCTTTTAGTTTTTTACCTCTATATAAGAGGACTTAAGTTTTAGTAATGAGGTAGGTTTTAGAAACCCCTCTCTCTATCTATCTCTCTCTCTTTGTAATTTCTTCTCAATTTTTAAAGTTTAAATAAAAAGTTTGCAATTTGGTTGCTCTTTTGGAAGTTCTTCATAAGGTACTATTCTTTCTATTATTTCACATTTCTTTATGTGTTAACCCCAAGATGGGCTAAACTGTTTGTGTTGAGCCATAGAATACTATGTTACTATAAGGTGGCGTTATGTCTAATATGTTGACAGATTAAATAGTTAGTTTAAGGTCAGACACAGTTTAACCCAAGCCAGTTTATGAAAGGCCACTTAAGGAAGCTGTTGGATTATCCATGTGGAGGGTAGATCCGGATAGTAGGGGATTTCATACATTGTTGCCAGGATTAAAAACTATGTTTGACCAAAATGATAAAAAGGAAGTTTTACTTCTTTTAGAATATAATGATTTACGATGTAAGCGTGATCCATGGCAGCTAATGGCTAGGTATTTAGACTCAGTCTGTTATACTACGACTGCATATAAATACAGAGTGCATTATGAGATTATACTCTCATCAAAAGGGTCAGCAGAATTTTAGCATTTTTACCCTACTTCTAGCAGAAAAGTTTATAACTTTTCTAAAATCATTATAAAAAAGGTTATTACTCCTGAAAAATGGGGAATGAACCCATTAAAGGAATAAGATTATATCCATTTGGAGCAGAAAGTCGCGGTTAAATATAATTAATGGGATTACGCGGACATCATTAATAAAACGTTATTATATGAGAATGCCAATAAAAAACATTCTTGGTTTATAAAGATTTGTAGTAATGTCTTTACTCAACCAATTCCAAATTGGTTATGTAAATCGTGGACTTTATACGATCCTCAACAAAAAATTTACCGGAGTAATACAAGAATTTATATGTAGAATGGGTAGACATATCTCCCATACTCATGAGTATGGCGCAAGATAATATCTTCTTCGAAGGAATGGCGATAATGTACTTTTTTATAGAATTCTCTATTCCATGGATTATGAAGTGGAATGTCGAAGTTAATAATACTTCTGAAGGATTCCCTTGCTTGCAACGAACTTTTTATACAAAGTTTTGGAGTAAACTAATCAATAAGGACCTTGATGGCAAAGTCCATGGTCAAGAAATTTTGGATCTAATAAATGACAAAATTAATAATTATCATGTTCAAGAAATATTCGAACCACAAGAGGATTCTCTTAGTCCCTTTAAGCATATCTCAAGAAAACTCCACATGAAAAAAAGAATTGTTTCTAGATCAGAAGGTATAGCATTATACATGAAAGAAGTTAAAAAAGATTTAATGAAAAATCTAGATATTGATATTATCGATGATATCTCCATGTCATCAACAAGTCATACCAACGATGAAAATGATGCCACATGCCTAGCAGGAGAAGGCCAATATATTGATTAAGAAGTAGATTTAGACGCTCTCTTCAGCAGATTTCAACAACAGGTGGAAGGATCTTCCAGCACATCTACAACTTTTTAAGGAAAAGCCAAATAATAAGGGCCCCTTAGACAAAATAATGAAGGCTTTAATAAAGCAAGAAAAACTTTGTCGGTCACATGTAATAATCCAAAACTTTTTAAAGTTAGTGGAGCTGGTCACTGTGTATGAAGAAAAGGCCACATTATATTATCGGTCTTATCATTTTTTCATTGGCCGTTAGAAAAAGTGTGGGCCATCTTTTTATTCGCTTTTAGTTTTTTACCTATATATAAGAGGAGTTAAGTTTTAGTAATGAGGCACGTTTTAGAAACCCCTCTCTCTATCTATCTCTCTCTCTTTGTAATTTTTTCTCGGTTTTTAAAGTTTAAATAAAAAGTTTGCAATTTGGTTGCTCTTTTGGAAGTTCTTCATAAGGTACTATTCTTTCTATTATTTCCCATTTCTTTATGTGTTAACCCCAAGATGGGCTAAACTGTTTGTGTTGAGCCATAGCATACTATGTTACTATAAGGTGGCGTTGTGTCTATTATGTTGACAGATTAAATAGTTAGTTTAAGGTCAGACACAGTTTAACCCAGGCCAGTTTATGAAAGGCCACCGAAGGAAGCTGTTGGATTACCCATGTGGAGGGTGGATCCAGATAGTAGGGGATTTAATACACTGTTACCAGGATTAAAAACTATGTTTGACCAAAATGATAAAAAGGAAGTTTTACTTCTTTTAGAATATAATGATTTACGATGGAAGCATGATCCATGGCAGCTAATGGCTAGGTATTTAGACTCAGTCTGTTATACTACGACTTCATATAAATACAGAGTGCATTATGAGATTATACTCTCATCAAAAGGGTCAGCAGAATTTTAGCATTTTTACCCTACTACTACTAGAAAAGTTTATAACTTTTCTAAAATCATTATAGAAAAGTTTATTACTCCTGAAAAATGGGGATTGAACCCATTAAAGGAAATAGATTATATCCATTTGGAGCAGAAAGTCGCGGTTAAATATAAATAATGGGATTACGTGGACATCTTTAATAAAACGTTATTATATGAAAATGCCAATTAAAAACATTCTTGGTTTATAAAGATTTGTACTAATGTCTTTACTCAACCAATTCCAAATTGGTTCTGTAAGTCGTGGACTTTATACAATCCTTCAACAAAAATTTTACCGGATCAATACAAGAATTTATATGTAGAATGGGTAGACATATCTCCCAAACTCATGAGTATGGTGCAAGATAATATCTTCTTCGAAGGAATGGTGGTAATGAACTTTTTTTTATAGAATTCTCTATTCCGTGGATTATGAAGTGGAATGTCGAAGTTAATAATACTTATGAAGGATTCCCTTGCTTGCAACGAACTTTTTATACAAAGTTTTGGAGTAAACTAATCAATAAGGACCTTGATGGAAAAGTCCATGGTGAAGAAATTTTGGATCTAATAAATGAAAAAATTAATAATTATCATGTTCAAGAAATATTCAAGCCATAAGAGGATTCTCTTAGCCCCTTTAAGCAGATCTCAAGAAAACTCCACATGTAAAGGAGAATTGTTTCTAGATCAGAAGGTATAGCATTATACATGGAAGAAGTTAAAAAAGATTTAATGAAAAATCTAGATATTGATATTAACGATGATATCTCCATGTCATCAGCAAGTCATACCAACGGTGAAAATGATGCCACATGCCTAGTTGGAGAAGGCCAATATATTGATTAAGAAGTAGATTTAGACGCTCTCTTGAACAGATTTCAACAACAGGTGGAAAAATCTTCCAGCACAACTACAACTCTTTAAGGAAAACTCAAAGAATAAGGGCTCCTTAGAAAAAATAATGAAGGCTTTAATAAAGCAAGAAAAAGTTTGTCGGCCACATGTAATAATCCAAAACTTTTTAAAGTTAGTGGAGCTTACCATAGTGTATGAAGAAAAGGCCATATTATTTTGTCGGTCTTATCATTTTTTTCATTGGCCGTTAGAAAAAGTGTGGGCCATCTTTTTATTCATTTGTAATTTTCTACCTCTTTATAAGAGGACTTAAGTTTTAGTAACGAGGTAGGATTTAGAACCCCCTCTCTCTATCTATCTCTCTCTCTTTGTAATATTTTCTCAATAGTTTCCATTTTTTTCGCTGAAAATACTTAGCGATCCTGGATCTTGTTGGGGAACCCGGACTAAAATCTATAATTTTGTCAGTCCTTAAAAACCATATTACGAATCTCCATTAGGAAAATTCATTTCAGATTCAGTTATGTCTAAATCCGAGATAGGTTTGGGGACAGGTCTAGCAATATTATCCTTATCAATTTTTATACTATCACATCTATAAGTTTCTCTATTTTGAGAGGTAGATGCATGAGAAGGATTCTGAACAATATATCGACAGGAGATATATAAGAAGAATTAGATCTAGTTATTCTAGAGGACATGCTTTGTTATCAATTTGCATACTAGTCGGTTCTGAAAATCTAATCTTAACTGTTCCATCATTCAACAGTTAAATCTCAGAAATATCTGTATTAATATTATTTCTAGGTTGGGTAGCAGTCTCAATAACCCACTATTGTGGAAAATCAATTTCTTCCCACTTGATAGGTCTTCTTGTGACTACCTTTGATTTATCAAAATTAGTTTCAATTAAAGTAGTTTCATTTTTAAAATCTATTACTTTGCACATAGGATTCAAAGTATGTAATAATTTATAATAAATTCTATTGCAAATACAAACAACTTCAGTGCCAGACATATAATCATAACCATGAAGTTTAACATTTAACATAAGAGAACTTAATGAGTTCTCATCCTGCAAGGAAATCTGCAAGTTAGGATAAGCATTAAAATAAACTGGTGCATATGCTAGACTAGTTTGAATTGTCCCTATGAAAGACTTCTTCCAATTATGATTTCTACCATCCCGTAGAGCTGCTATAAAACTTTCTGGTAGACGACGCAAAGTAAGGGGCTTGAAAGCCACTTATACTAAACCTATATGCATAAATTGATAAATATCCCTATAAGGGGCTAAGTCATTATCAGATAATAATCTGAAAGTCTGATTATCACTATTAATAGTAATAGTTTCTTCAGTAGTTTTTACTACTTGCTTGAGACCAAGTTTCTCAAAAGTACCCATTTGATATATGATTCTAGGGGAAATCTTTGGAATAGTCCACTTATTAAGTAGATCTAAATGCTGCGGTATATCATATTCCTCTTTTCTGCTGTTTTTAACAATAGACTTCCTCTTTATGATATTCATTTTAATAACTATGTCGAACTATAACACCTATAGTTACTATAAGTCCATGGCTCTGATACCACTTTGTAACGGATTGCACAGTCAGACTATGAGGAACCTTTAAAAACATACCACTTTGTAACATATCGCACAATTAGACTATGAGGAACCTTTATAAACATAGTTTCTAATCCTGGCAACAGTGTATGTGTAACACACTAGAAAATTTTTCGACCTAAGACTCGAACCGTTCATCGTAGTGAGTGAGATTTTACCGAGGAATTAAAATTTCTTAAGTGTTACGATCACTAGATGTAGCACCTTGAGTTCCAAAAAGAATTAAATTGGAAATAGCAAAATCAATTTTGCAAGTTAAGCTAAGTATGAGTTTTGGGTCGACTTCAAATGATCATAACTCCTAGTTCAGGATGATTTTGGTGTTCTACCAGATACCGTACGATAGATATTTTAATTATATTTCCAACGCCGCTGAGTTTGCTAAGTTTCGAGGTCAGATGAGTGAGATATGGCCTTTTGAAGATAGGCTGTCCAGTTAAGGAAAGTTAACCGAAAATAGAGAGGGGTATTTTGTTCTTTTTCTTACCCAATCAGATTTAATTCATTTTTAGTAATATTTTAAGGGTATAATTTGATTAGGTTCAGTTTTATAATCCTAGTTTATGCCTAGGGTTTTAGTAGAGAGAAAAGAAGAGAAAAGAAGAAAACAAAAGAGGAGAAAAGAGGAGAGGATCAAGCGTTCGTCGAGATTCTTGCGTCTTGTTACAGATTTTCTCCATGGATTTAATCCCTAAGAGGTATGTGAGATCACATAGTGTTGGGTTAGTTCACCCACGCGCCAAACATGTTTAATTCAGCGTATTTTCGTCCTAAAAAGATTGAGAATTTGATGTTCTTGAATTAATTTTGTTCTTGAACATGAGTTGGGATTATGGAGTTTCTTGATGATTAAGTGTTGTTTGTTTAAGTTGTTGTGTTAGATTTTGTGTATATGATTTGGGTACATGAATCTAAAGTGAATTTGAGAAAAAAAATAAAATTAAAACGATTTCAGATCAGAAAACGAGATCAATAGCTTGTCAGAATTTTGCCTGAAATGAGGCTGGCGCGACGCCCCCCATAGTGCCAGGCAGGCTGGGGTGGCGCACCAGCAGTGCGCTAGATTTGAGCCCCAGTAAGTTGGAGTTGGCGCAGCGCGCCCGGGATGCGCCCAAATCATCGTTTTTCACCAGTTTTCATCATTTAGCCTATTTAAGTCCTTCTAAAGTCTATTAACACTTCCTATTGATTCTAACTACTCTAAATGACTTTTAAACATCTAGAAATCATCCAAAAACATGAATCATACCCTTGAATCCATAAATTCAAATTCAAGGAAAGTTAAGAGCCAAGTTTAGGAAGTTCTTTGAGTCTTTTCAAGAAGTCTTTTGCAAATGCTTTTAACTTTGTTTTAAGACTTACAGTTCAAGTTGAGTAAAGAGTAAAGAGTAAAGATTGAAATTCATTTCTTCAAAAGTATATGGGGACTAAGTATTCCCAAAGAGATTTAAAATGTTTTCACATTTAAATAAGAATGGAACCTGAGATTTTCAAAGAGCCTTCGGGCAAGTTTTCAGAAAAGAGAAATATCTTTCTAAATGAAGCAAGTAGGGAAACTGAGATTTCCAAGATAGCCTCTGAGCTAAGTTTTTGAGCACTAATCTCAAATCATAGAAGAAGTATGTTTTTAAACATAAAGAACTAGGTATTTTTGGGAGTAGTATTGAGCACCGATATGGGGATGCGAGTTCATATTAACTCAAGTTTCCATAAACCATGTAGCCATCATGGGTAGAAAAGGGTCATACTTTTTAGATGAATCCTTTTCGCATAGACTAGTGGATCCACTTAGTGAGTTAGCTTCCTATATCACGGCAAGGTATAGGATGGGCCTCAGCAGCGTGAGGTAAAGCGTCGTATCATCACTATAGTTCTTAAGTGATGGTTGTCAGTTAGAGAAACTCCCACAGCAGTATTTGCATGGTTCCTCAAGGGGTTCTGCTTAGTATGAATGGGGGTATGGGACTTCATTCATGCATTGCACAAGTAGACTTTGAGAGAGAGCATGGTATGTCTTTTATTATATTATGATTATGAGTTAACATCATGTTTTAAACAGTTTTCCTTTTCTTTATATTGCACTTGTTTTAAACTGATTTATAATGAAATGAGTTCAGTTAAGTATTCAATAGTTCAGAAGAGCCAACATAAGTGTTTCTTTCATAATCTCTTTAGAGCCTATGTTGTTTTAGCATTCCAACTCACATACTCGTACATTCAATGTACTGATGCTAGTTGGCCTGCATCATATTATGATGTAGACACATGTAACTCGGATCGGCATCCGGCGCATTCGTTGATCCAGTGAGCAGTTCAGAGTCTGTTGGTGAGCCTCTTTGCATTCCAGAGGACTCCTTCACATTGCTTTCAATTTTAGTATTAGTTCATTAGGATGTCGCGGGCCTGTCTCGACATCCATCTTAGTTGTTTAGAGGCTTCATAGACAGTCAGTTAGTGAATTCAGTTGTCTTTACTTTTCATTTCATATGTTAAGACTTGAGTTGCCATTTTTGGCCAAGTTGAATGTTGACTATTAAACATTCTAAGTTATTTCATTGGTTAAGTTGAGTAGTGTGCTATTGATCTTTATAAATATGCAAATAGTCTTCCGCTGAGTTAAGTAAGCCAGGCCAAGGGTCTGCTTGAGGCCAACAATGGTCTTCAAGTGCCAGTCCCGCCCATGGTGTAGGCTCGGGGAGTGACAGTATGAAAGCCCCTACTATCTGGGTCCGCCTTCCACTTAGATAATCCAACGGATTCCTTCGACGGCCTATCATACACCGGCCTGGGTTATACTATGTCTGACCTTAATCTAACTATTTAATCTGTAAACATAATAGACACAACGCCACCTTATAGTAACTTAGTATGCTATGGCTCAACACAAATAGTTTAGCCTATCATCGGGCTTAACACATAAAGAAATGCGAAATAATAGAAAGAATAGTACCTTATGAAGAACTCCCAAAATAGCAACCAAAGTGCAAACTTTTTATTTAAACTTTAAAAACTGAGAAAACATTACAAAGAGAGAGAGAGATAGATAGAGAGAGAGAGGGTTCTAAAACCTGCCTCATTACTAAAACTTAAGTCCTCTTATATAGAGGTAGAAAACTAAAACCGAATAAAAAGATGGTGCACACTATTTAGAAAATGTTTTTTCAAGAATTTTAATAAAGAAGAGCAATATGAATTCCAAGAAGAACTTTATAAAGATCTTGTTGATTCAAAAATTAATAAATTAGTTCCATCCGTTCCCTGGTTTATGTGTAAACATGTTCATAACTATATCTCTATGCTAGAAAGAGATTTTGTTTTAAGTAGTGGAGAAATTACTAAATATGTTTTCCCTCCATTACAATCTTTTCATATTAATAAAAATGATAAAATCATTAATTTTAATGCTTTTTCAAAAATATTTGAAAATGATACTGCTTTAGTTACTGCTCAGCATGTTAATGTCATGATCAAGTAAAATAATTATGCCAGTATATATGAGTATTTTGGATGATCATATCATTTCTTTTCATGATAAAGTAGACAAAATCATCTCTTTATTACCTACCAAAAATAAGGGTAAAGAGAAGATAGCTCATAGCAGTTTGCAGCCTCTGCCAGAAATCGAAGATTTTAAGATCAAGGATTATTCAGATCTTGAGAATGTCTTAGAAAAGAAATTCAAAGGTGGTGGAATACAACCTATTAATGCTGAGAATTTCTCAGAAGGAGAACCTAGTCATAACAATTAATTTTTTGATGATATTAATAAAATCTCAGAAAGATATGCAAGAAAGCCAGTCCAAAGGATGTACTACTATCCTAGACCCACTCCACAAGATGTTCTATCGGAAGAACATGAACACATTATAACTAATAGTTATAATGGTAAGGAAATCTACGAGTGGAACATTGATGGTTATACTGATAGACATATTTATACAACTATCCATAAAATGCTTATGTACAGTACTATCTGTAAAACCAACAAAAATAGGGATAAGACTATTGTTGATATGATAACAACAGGTTTTACTGGCCAATTGAAAGGCTGGTGAGATAATTATCTCAATCAGGATCAAAGAGATAAAGTTCTCATGGCAGTAAAACAAGAAGGAGAACAATTTACCCAAAATGCAGTTTATACACTGGTTCTAAATATTATAGAACATTTTTCGGGAAGATGGTCAGATAATAGTGAGACCATCAGGACTCTACTCCAAAACCTGAGATGTAAGACTCTTACATCATTCAGGTATTATAAGGATGTGTTCTTATGTAGAGTTATGGAGTTACCAGAGTGTAATAGCACTTATTGGAAATCCAAGTTTATAGATGGGTTGACAACTCTCTTTGCAGAAAGGGTCAGGAAGGCCATTTCAAGAGAAAATCATAGTATTAATTATGATGAATATACCTATGGGAAGCTTATAAGTGCTTGCGTACAGGAAGGACTTACCTTGTGTAACGAAATTAAGCTGAATCAGCAAATTAAGCGACATCGCTTAAATGAGAGAAAGCAATTAGGAGAATTTTGCGAACAATTCAAATTTGATATTCCTAAGCAAATATCTAAAGAAAAGGAATATACTCCTAAAAAGAAAAAATCTTCCAAAAAGGATTATGAAAAATGAAAGAAAAAGAGAATTGAAAAGAAGCTTAGAAGGGCTGAGGAGGGAAAATGACTCTTCTAAAAGAAGGAAAAAGTATCGTCAAAATTATAACAAGTCAGATACTTGTCACAAATGTGTGAGATTTGGTCTTTATGCCAAAGATTGTCGAGTCAAGGAAAAGATTAAAAACCTTGACATCGACGATAACATAAAGGACTCTCTTTATAAAATCATGCTCAATTCTGATTTAGAAAAATCAGAATTAGAAGGTAGTAGTAGCAGATCTTAAAGCTCTTCAGCAAGAAGATTGTATGACTTCGGAAGATGAATGTTCACCTTGCCAACAAGTAATGGCATGTGAAAAGGATGATGATGATGAAGATGATCTTTATATGATCTATTCTCAATTCAAAGAATTGAGTATAAATGTTATTGATAATGACAAGGTATTAGAGCTCTTACAGAGTATTAATGATCCGAAAATAGGAGCTCAAATTATTGATAAAATTAGTAATACTTCTACAAGTAAAGACAAGGATCGTACTCCTGAGGAAATCCCTACTAAAGAAGGTTCATATACCATGGCAGAGGTTAAGAATCTCTTACTGGAAAGAAGGAATTTAATAAGTTCTCCTATCATTATCATTGATTTAATGAAGGAGATTGATTATATCAAGGAGGATATTGTCCGGCTAAAAGAAAAAAATGTGGTTATAGAAGTTAGACTGGATGCTTTCCAAACCCGTCAAGATTTAGAAAATGTTTCTAAATCATCATCCTCTATTGAAGGAGAAAATAATAGTATTGATTTTATGAAAAATCTTTTTAAAAAAAATAATAAATTAGACTTTTTATACATTCTTAAATCTTTTACTTCACAAAAGTTTTATACTAAAATTATTCTTTTAATAGATTATAATTATAAAAAAGAATTTATTGCTCTCATTGATACCGCTGCTGATTTAAATTGTATTCAAGAAGGACTTATGCCTTCAAGATATTATCATAAAACTACTCATAGTCTTCGTTCTGCTAATGGTAGCAAAATGAATATTGAATTTAAATTACCTAAAGCTTTTCTCTGTAAAGGAAATAAATGTGTTCCTCAAAGCTTTGTTTTAGTAAAAAATATGACCAATCAAATTATTTTGGGTGTCACTTTTATAAATGATATTTTCCCACTCACTCATTGGGATAATAATAAAATTATTGGTACTTGGAACAATAAACCTTTTATACTTGAATTTGTGACTAAACCATTTACTAGAATGATAAATGATTTAACTGAAAGATTAATTTCAAAAAGTAAGCAAATTAATTTTATAAAACAAGAAATTAATAGTATTGAAGTGGATCATATTTTACAAAATCCTAAATTACAGGAAAAGATTGCTATTTTATCTAATTAGTTCTCTCTTGATATTTGCAAAGATCACCCTAATGTTTTTTGGAGCATGAAAAAGCATGTAGTCAGCCTTCCATATGAGGATGACTTTGATGAGAATAATATTCCGACCAAGGCAGGGCCTTGTCAGATGAACTCGGAATATTTAGAGTTATGCAAGAAGGAAATAAGTTCCTTACTTCAAAAGGGCTTAATAAGACAGTCCAGATCACCTTGATTGTGCACCGCTTTCTATGTTAATAAACATGCTGAGCAAGAAAGAGGAGCACCTCGACTGGTAATAAATTATAAACCGCTTAATAAAGCGTTGAGATAGATAAGGTAACCCATTCCTAATAAAAAAGATTTATTAGATAGAGTTTATGATGCTATCATATTTTCTAAATTTGATCTGAAATCAGGTTATTGGCAGATTCAGATAGCTGAGTCGGATAGGTTCAAAACAACTTTTAATGTGCCAATGGGTCAATTTGAATGGAATGTTATGCCTTTTGGTTTAAAAAATGCCCCTTCTAAATTTCAGAAAATAATGAATGATATTTTCATGCCATATAGTAATTTCATAATAGTCTATATAAATGATATCTTAGTATTTTCCAAAAATGTGGAAACCCATTTTCGACATCTTGAATTATTTTAAAAAATAATTATACAAAATGGCTTGGTTTTATCACAACCCAAGATGGCTTTGTTTAAAACAAATGTGAGGTTTCTTGGTCATAATATTGAAATAGGAAATATAAGTCCTATTAATAGAAGTATTGAATTTGCTTCTAAATTTCCGGATGTTATTACTAACAAGACTTAGTTGCAGACATTTCTTGGGAGTCTTAATTATGTTGCTCCTTTTATAAAGGATTTAGCAAAAGATACTGTTGTTTTATATGACAGGTTAAGAAATAATCCTAAGGCTTGGTCAAATGATCATACTGAATTAAGCAGTCAAAAGGATTAAAGAGAAGGTTAATAACCTTCCTTGTTTGACCTTGGCCAATCCAATTTGGGCAAAAATAGTTGAAACAGATGCTTCAGATATAGGATATGGTGGAGAATTAACTCAGTATTGTCATGATAATAAACGTCATTATATCATTCAATTTTATTCTGGCAAATGGAATACAACCCAGAAAAATTATGCCACTATAGCTAAAGAAATTTTGGCTATTGTGAAATGTGTTCTTAAATTTCAAGGTGATCTTTATAATCAGAAGTTTTTAATAAAAACCGATTGCCAAGCAGCTAAGTTTATGTTTAACAAAGATTGTAAACATGACGTTTCTAAACAAATGTTTGCAAGATGGCATGCCCTTTTAGGTCCTTTTGATTTTGAAATACAATATTAAAAAGGCGAAGATAATAGTCTTCCAGAATTTCTTATTAGAGAATATCTAAACTAATTATAACTCTTTGCCTTTTCAGGATGACACTCTTATGGCCCCCTCCAAGAAGGGGAATAGGACGCGGCACAGCAGGAACAACTGGAAGGGAAGGTCATATCCTTGCCCAAGTAGAAAATAAGCAATAATTATCAGAAAATATTGCTTCATCAAGCAGCAGTGGTAGTGGTATTAATACAGACCACCCAATGTACAAAGAATTTATGGATTTTTATTAAACCAAGTAAGGATCGGAAAATAATCCTCCGACCTATTCCTCAGCCAAGATGACAAAAGTATTTGACCAAAATGATAAAAAGGAAGTTATACTTCTTTTAGAATATAATGATTTACGATGGAAGCATGATCCATGACAGCTAATGGCTAGGTATTTAGACTCAGTCAATTATATTACGACTGCGTATAAATACAGAATGCATTATGAGATTATACTCTCATCAACAGGGTCAGCAGAATTTCAACTTTTTTACCCTACTACTACCAGAAAAGTTTATAACTTTTCCAAAATCATTATTATAAAGGTTATTACTCCTGAAGAATGGGTAATGAGCCCATTAAAGGAAAGGGATTATATCCATCCAGAGCAGAAAGTCGCGGTTAAATATAATTACTGGAATTACATGGACAACTTTAATAAAGCGTTATTATATGAAAATTCCAATAAAAAACATTCTTGGTTTAAATATAATAATAGCTAGAAGAAATTTCTATGCATACTAAAACTAATATAACTCATTGAATAATAATAGAGTCAGATATATTAAATAAGGATTATCAAGTTAAGTAACTAGAAATTAAATAGATAAGTAAGAACTAAAATATATAAGACATGTATTCGTTATACCTAATACAAAATTTGGAGCTTCGTACATATAATGTGGTATAAAAAAGTATTAATGCTAAACTAACAAAAAAGATGAATGAGAAATAGTATGTGTAGTATTTTTCTTTTCAGTATTCTTGCTTATCTTTATTATAAGAAGAGGGGTACATTTTGTCTAGTAGCATGGTCAACATGACTACCGAGGCTTTCAGTGTGAATTTTGCGATTAGGCATTTTAACTTTAAAATTAAGGCCTAAGTTTGACTTTAGTTAACATTCTATGTAAACGAGTTTATATGAGAATTTTGTTAGGGTTTAGGAATGTTGAGTTTGATCTAAACAACCCTTCATTTGGATACCAAGGTTTCCCGACTAATTCTGAGCCCCCTTGCAGATTTTAGCTTAAATAGAGTTTAGGGGTGGGATCCACTTTTTATAGAGATGACCTCATACGGAAATTTTAACTGCTATGTTGAATCCAGAATATCAAATTTGGTAGGGTTTCATATCTCGTTCGCGTTCATGGAATTCCATTCGAATTTAGAACGCCCTGTCAGAGATTTGGAAAATTGCCAAACCTGCTAATATGCATCAGATGGCGCAGGACACTTTTGGCCTTCGCTTTCGCAGGCCCTTGGCCATGTTCGCGGAGGTCAGGTTACCTGAGGGTTGTGATCACAATGCTGCATCCGCGTTTTCGTGGTCTCTACCACATTTGCGAGACCTAGATTTCCCCTTGGATGCTTTCGCTGGACCCTTGCCGTATTTGCAAGGCCTGTGTTTACAAAGGTCATTTGAGGTTTGTATTTGTTTATAAAGACAGATGTTACTAGCTCTAGATATAGGGGTTCTAATTGTATTTCTCTCTTGTTATAGCTTATAAATTGGCGATTCAAAGTCCAATTGATTTGTGGAGGGTGTGGCTACGCTGTGATATGATTAGAGTGTGTTGGTGGACTACTATTCAAGGTGAAATTAATGGTTTAGTTGTTTTACTGGTTCTTTTATTTGAGCTAATTATTGATTCTTCGCATGTTGTTTTTGTTCACTGATTTGAACCTCAAATTTTGTTCAATTTTGGAACACATATTAGGAGCATAGTTTAAGATCTAGTGATGGTGTCAATTTTGGAAATTCCGATGCGGGTCCCAAAATTCCCATTTGACTCTGAAATTGGTCCATTTTGTTTTATGTGTGTTTGGTTTCTAAATGATCGTACTAACATTGTGATCCTATTTTTGATAGCATGATGATTCATAGGTCGTTTGGAAAGTAAAATCTCTAGCCTTGTGATTTAGAGTGTGTGTGGTCGGCATATAGGTAGGCTTCGACTTCCTTTATCTTTAGATTAAGCTTGAATGCATAAATTCATGTTGATTAGAGTGAATTGGGGTGGGATCCTAAGTATTCATACTTTTATTCTTAGATACCATATTTTAGTGATCAATATTGTTCGTGTTTAGTACCATGCTAGCTGGGGGGTATATGTGCTGTTGCATGCTGATGTGTACTACTTGCGTTTTTACTTGTTATTTGGATCATGTTCGGCCTTAGTGTAGGATAGACAAGTGTTTTTTAGAATCGCGAGCCTTCTAGCTTTGTTTTCATGTCCGACGTCATTTCAGATGGACAAGATCCTTTTATGTTGGAAAAACATGCATAGGTCTGGTATTTTGAGCCTTAGCCTATATATTTTTGCAGCTTTGTAGACTTTCTACCTTCTCTCCCTATCTTTGAGACTCTGATGCATTATCAAAGGTTGTGTTTTTTCTTAGGATTTGAGTGTTTCATGCTTGGGGCCTTTTGTGAATCCTTCTGAGTGAATTTTAATCCATGGTGGCTTGGAACCTACTTAAGATCCTCTTCGGATTCCACATGCCCCCATATCACTCTTGCTAGTAGGGCGCTTTATGCCCTTAAGAGTGGACTGGCTGGCTAGGCGGCCTTGATATCTGAGATCCTCTTTGGAGTCGACACACCCCAGATCACTCTTGCTAGCTGGGCTATGAGTAGACTGGCTGGTTGGGTGGCCTAGATTGATTGTCACTCTTGGTAGCAGGGCTTGGAGTATATGACAGTTACTTGGGCTGAGAGCTCGACTTTTGATTCATGGTACTTTTCTCTAGTAGACTTAGCTTTTCTGTGTACCTGTCGGGCTTACAGGGGTCCGTTCGGGTTTTATTTAAACTTGTGCACGAATGTACCTTATATGCTTATGGGTCCAGTTAGGTTTAGTTTAGGTTTACTTAGATTTAATTTTGGTATGCTCGTGTGCCTTCTTTCATAACTGCTTTACCATCTGTTTGTATGTAGATTCTATCTTTTTCAGATTGCTTTTACCTTTTTGCTCAGTCAGCCTATGATTCTTACTATGTACCTTTGTTTTGGTACTCATGCTACACTCTACATCTTTTTCATGATGTAGGTCCTAGTACAAGCTACTAGCGTTGATCGTTCATGCCATCTTTTGCAGCTTTTGAGGATTTAAGATGAGGGTGAGCACTTGACGTCTTGGATCAATCTATATCCTTTTTATACATGTAGCTAGTCTTTTGTCTCTAAAAGGGCTTGTTGTGGTCCACTTTTTGGACTTGTATTTGTTTATATTTCATGTTCTAGGAGGGATTCCATTGTATATATTTTAGCTTGCTTTTGTTTCTGTCTTATGTTATTTTTTAGTGTTATTTCTGTTTAGTTCTACTCTCATACACACTACTTTACGTACTAGGTACGGGTTAACTTACCTACTAATGACTTATAGTAGGTGTCATCATGACTCAAAAAATCGTGTTGTGACACACATCCTCTCCAGAACATTTTTAGGACAACTAAGAAAACATGGTAATACAAATAATGAGAATTCAATAGTAAAATTGTGAACATTCAAAAAATGTCTAATTAACATTTTCCTTAACCAATGTTCTTGGTTTTTCGACTTCTATCAATTGGGATAAAAACTAATTCTTTAAACACTTACCTTTTTCTCATAACTCGCGAACAACCTCGTCTAGTTTCTTATCAATGTCTAGTGTCCATTGGAGGCGTCATATTTTCTTTTATGGTCTTTCTGTAGTTATTTTCGAAAGCATAGAATGATCCTCCTTTTTTTCTGAAGTACCACTACTTTTAATTTGTGCCTCCTCATTAGTACTTCTCTTTCTCTTAGACCCCTTTGCGTCATCATTTCTATTAAAGAATCTACAACTTGATCTTGATAAGTCTCAGAGCAATTTGCTATGCTTTTTCTCTTTCTGTCTTGCAGTTTCTTGGGACAAGATGTGTTTTCCATTGCATAAACTTTATTAGCCTTGTAGTATTGTGATTTTTTATTTGCCTTGTTATTGTAGTAACGCACATGCTTCCATACATCCTTGAGTTTCATTGATGACATGGACAACTTAAAAATGAAGCATGCCCCTTGTGTTGTTGCTTCTTTTATTATTTCTATCGTCACCTCCGGAGATATCACTAAACCAAAAATAAAAAAGTAGAATAAATCATTTAATGAGGTATACAGAATTGTTAAGAGAACTTAAATATTCATAAATATATACACCACATTTAAAGAAACATATATATATATATATATATATATATATATATATATAGAATTTGACCAAAATAATAATATATATAGAAACTACAAGTAACATTCATGGGTTAGAAGTTAATTTTTTGATATTATTATTATGATAGATAAAGTTCAATTATGATGTGTGATATTAACACGTTTAAATACACTTTTGAATTATTGAATAGTACACACTAAACCACATAAAATAATTAAGATTTAGAGAAAATGGTCTTACAAATAATAGGTTTCTCTTTGATGAGTTGAGTGGATTTGATGAAATCAAGGAAGTCCATTTCAAGCATGTCGACATCCACCATGACCAAGTCGAATTGGTCAATTTGTTCCCAGAGAATGGATAGAGCTATAGTTGCTTGTTGGATTGCAGTTACTATAAACAATAATCAAACTCAGTAAATATCACAAAAAGTTATGTATATTTTGGAATACTTTCATAATAATTAGTGTTACACCTTCATATTTCTTTATGTTATTAAACGAATAAAGGTAGTATGACATGACTAATAATATTACATTAGAAGTATAGAAAGGGATATTTGATTGATACTTGGTTACTAATATCTTTCAAGTCTTTGATAAGTTAATTTATTTAATCTTGTTGCTTAAGAATCAAACTGATTCTTTTCCATTTAATATACAACTCATCTAGTGTGTTGATAAATTTGATGATGTATTTTCATAAGGTTTAATATATCGATAATGTTTTACACTTGACGGTAATTTGTTTTTTTTTATATTTAAACTACAACATGCTCTGTTTCAACATTTAAACAAATGATAAATTGTTCATGTTAGACAGTTTAGATTAAATTTTTTGAAATAGCTTATGTTCTCAAACATTCATTACATATAATTTAACGACATAAGTTTACTATGTCACATCCATTCGTTATGTTCTCAAGCATCACAAATAAAAAGTTTCAACCATTAATTTATTACAACAACAACAATCTAACATAATTATTCAACACTATTGTAATTTATTAATCTATACCTACGCTAAGCCATACATGACTGAAACACATGTTAAAATTGACTAAAAGTCATGTGCATCTGCTTTGTTTTTGCCAATAAAATAAAATAGTTTTTTTCTTCAAATTTCAACAGTTAGATCTACTCCATATAAATTTAATTCAAAATAGAAATTTCAGTTATTATAAAATAACAAACATCAATCATCACTTTTACAGAAATTCACTTCTTAAATATAAACTATAAGTATAAATTTTACTAATAAGATCCAACAAAAATTGGGGAAAATGCTCAACACATACGAGAGAAAACTAATATATATATATATATATATATATAT